>BHDV01017177.1:123579-153152 GCA_005406045.1 Adoxophyes honmai | reverse complement strand
GGAGCATGCCATTCAAGGTACGATGGCAAGAAAGAAGGGCGTCTGGGTGTCAAGACTGGATATTCATACACACGCTAATACGCTAGCCTGTTGGATGATGAGAATTAACGTGACGTCTATAAAACAATCAAAACACAATTAGTTCACAAGCTCATTTGTTTTTATTGCGCTATCAATGAAAAATAAATACATTGTGATATCCCAACACTCATCTTTCTCTTTAGGGACAGTACCTAAGTAAATAACGGCTTTGCAAGCTTTACCTATATAGTAGTTTTATGGATTTGCCAGAAATCTATGTCTGTGGGTCCAAACTGGTAGAGAAAAGAAAACATCCCCTGGACGGAACAGATTATTAATAGCGAGATTATAGTTTTGGTCGAAGAAAAAAAGAATTAACTGGATACATTGTATTGCCCTGCATATGATAGGACACTGATTGATACGCGAGTGATTTGGTTTTGAGTTTCCTTTAAGTGCTGAAACACAATTTCAGTAAAAATACTGTGGATTTATTAATATTTAATAGGTACAAACAGTTACACATCTTTCAACAAAATGATTAATAACGCATTCAAGACTTTCTGGATTGCGGCATTACGCTAAAGCGGAATGTCCAGCAGACCAAACGATTTGTTCTTGTGTACATCATCAACTTCAATCGATAATTCCCATACTGTCTTGTCATGCTGCGGTGAAAGGTATGATCTAATTTATTAATATTCAAATTTCTCAATAAGTAAGTACCTTTTTTTATAACACATGCTTCAGTCATTGGATTTTTAAACATATTATTAAGTAACTTGGCTGCATGGCTGTGACAATCAAGATCTTTGATCTCGTAAAGCCATTTAATGTCATCTTCTTTCTCAATACCAAGGCACAATCCAACTTTCGCAGTAGCTGCGTTAAAATCTGCTTGTAACACAGCAGAACCTTCCAACGTAGGTATTCCAGAAGTATTTTTCACATTCAAAACAATTTGGAATGGTGGGTTATTTGTTTGGGGTCTAGCCAAATCCTCAGTACAATTTTTCATATCCATTAACGTAGTAATATACTTCTGTTCGGCATTTGTATTTTTTAATATTATGAGCCATGTTATCATTGCTTGAAATACGACCATGGTTTGAATAGTAATCTAAAATAAAGCAATTCATCAAATTAAACTTAATTTGATGCAGTTTAATCGTAATATATGTCAGTCATAATGTAGTATAATCATTAACAGCCGGGTCCACACAGACTGAGCCGCCACGCTAGGTAGCCATTTTTGGAGCGACTTTGAGCCTTATATGAAATAAATGGATGCAAAATGCGGTTGGCTCGTGAGGCGGCTTAGTCAGTGTAGACCCGGCTAATGAATATAGAACCTCTTGATAACTTTGCGAACCAAAATGTGTACAAGATAACCGACGCAAAAAAACTGTAGATGTTCTCATTCCAGCACCGTCTAGCAATGTCTTCCCTCGCACAATGAAGACAAATATGGAACCAGCTTCTTGCATCAACGTTGTCGTAGTGTCAACAGGGTTAAAAAACGAACATGGGTAGGTATTCTTTTAAACATCTATTTAATTACAATCTTTAAAAAATATGATAAAATTTTGTTATAACTTTCCAGAAGACTACCTAATGCTTCTTTTTAGATTGGTAACGTATTGCGTTTCGTTGTGATTTACCAGAAATCATTGTGACAGAGTGGTGCTTTTCATGGGAGACAGAGTTTCGCTTTACCACTCTGTCACAATCTTTTGTGAAAAATATTTCGGTATTTTTATAATCACTAACAGGGGAAATTGACTGGTATACTTGTAAGAGGAGGGTATCTTCTACCATTGAAATCACTGTCTTTGAGGGGCACCGCAGACGACTGACTTTTTGTACGATCGAGTCTGCGGCGCACCAAATGTCTGCGTGGAATGTACGCATTGTGCGCCGGACTGTTTGCGCGTCGTGTGCGTACATAAATACATACATATTCTCACGTCTGTTTTCCCAAGAGGGGTAGGCCGAGCACATGAATTTAAAAAATCCACTGCCACGATTACAAATTTCAGGGTAACCAGATGGTTAAACGTGATATTGCAGTGACAGGTTACTAGCCCATCGCCCACAATACACTAACCCGTCGTGCGTTACTGCATATAATCCCATAGGTTCTATTTTCACAGACTAAAAAGTCCGTCGCGAATAGTCTGTCGTCTGCGCAGGGCCTAATCATCGTATATTTATTCGATCTCAATTAAGTACAATTAATTTAACTTAGCAAAATCACGAAGTGCATTAAATTGTATTCAAACGTGGATGTTGTTTTCAACTAGCGAGCCGTGGATTCAATGATATTAACACCACAGCAAATCTAATTTTATAGTAATCGGAGTAACGTTACGCCTATGGAATATTGTTTCGGTCGGGTTTCCAGGAATCGATCATGCGATTTTGCAATTTTGCAGGTAGTATAACGTCACGCCGAGATGCATACTGTATAAAGCCAATTCTAGACATGGACTTTCTCTAGGCAATACTAAAAAAACTAAAGGGCGCTTGTTACAAAGAAAGACAAACTTATGTAGGTCAAAAAGAAGAATGACCCGCTTATCAATCTCTCAAAGGACCGGCGACATATATAAAATCCCTTGTGTCACGGGCATCAGTAGTTGGCGGTGACTGCTCACCATCAGGTGACCCACTTGCTCGTTTGTCCACTCTCGTGAAAAAACCTGTTTTCTATTATTATTTTATGCATATGCAATCAAATACCCGTGTGGTGCCGGGTTAGAATAGCACCTCTCCCTTTCTGTTGGTTTATTAGTCATGTCTGTTGTGCAAAAATTAATAATAATGTGGGTAAACCAATGTTTTGTGAGTATGTACTATAAATATACCTGTAATAGAAGGTATACTAACTTACTTGTATTTCGATATTGGATAGAACGGACGTATATTTGCTTCCTAGAGTAAAAGTAACTGAGTAAATTTAAAGTTACTAAATCTATCTACTTTTGTTTTCTTTGATATGAGCCCTGAAATCCTACACTTTCTTCCCGTGGGTGCCGTAAGAGTCGACTCTGGGAAAGGGTTAGTGTGTTGTGGGCGATGGGCTACCATGAAATTGCTAAACGTGGCACTGGATTTTTGAATTCATGTGCTCTGCCTACCCCTCATGGGAATACAGGCGTGAGAATATGTATGTATGTATGTATGCAATCAAAAGTACCCGAAACCGTAAAGAACTCTTCCATCTGTTTTCAAAAACCTAAAATTATGCTAGAAGTGGCTACGAAGCGTGAAATATTAATGACTAAAGAGTAAAGAGTCTCTGTGTGTGCTTGGGAACAGCCATGATTGTACGTACGTACTAAAAATTAAAAAATCATTAAAAACTCGTAATAATCATAATCATTATCATATAAGTTCATTTTAACAAAAAGTCACCTCATTTTAACCTTTTATGGGGCGATGACTGAATGATTAGTTCTGCTTGTGTCATGTATAACACAGCACACACAGAGCAGTATACAGAATATAACAGAGCGTCTAGTGTGGTCTTTACGATGGTGCAGTCGTTAACGAATTCGTTTGCGAGTTATCGCAAAATTGTATGGAAACCGAGACAGCGCCGCCAGCGGAACGTTTGCACAACTGGCACGGTCGACAAGTCTCCATACATTCCGCGATAACTCGCAAACGAATTCGTTAACGACTGCACCATCGAATTGAACACACTAGACGCTCAGGCTCCCCTAGTGACAACTCGCTTGGGTTTATTATGTACATACATACATACATCACACCTGTATTCCCAAATGGGGAAGGCAGAGCATACGAAATACATAATCAAAACATGACTAATTCACGTCCCGCAGGTACGATGGTGACAGGATGCTAGTATGTCGCCTAAAGCACACCTAAACCTATTTATCCTTAGTCACCTCTTACGACATCCACAGAAGATTGGTGGGGTGTTATTCTAAACCCGACACGACACGGAGGAAAACGGGTTTATGTTTAAACAGTCATTGAAGCCTACCAACAGATTTAAAAAATATACCAAGAAAAAAGCATCAAATTTCTAAAGGTAATTTTTAATGCCTGAGTATTTTGTGTCCATAGAATAAGAAAGCGTGAAAACAAAAGTTTCCTTGGGATTACAGGAGCTTCAATTTTTTTTTGTTTATGGGTGAAATTTTTAAAGGACATAAATACATTAAAACACATCAAATTGTAAATTATAACTGGAATTTATAAACACCATTTCTTGCATTATACAAAATTAACGATTAATTTGAAATGGTCATGAATAGTACCTGTTTCTTTACATTTTTTATTTTTTTCCATTCTTGATTGGCATCAAATTCATGTTAAAAATCATACAAAACAATGTTTCAGTATCAGAATACAGCATAACCTTGATCAGGTAATTGCCGAATTGTCTAATCATTCCGCGATGAACAGTGTGATCAAGTTTATTCACATTTATGTTTTTGAAAGGATTAATTCCTTTTTTGATGAAACACTTATCAGTTAACGTATTTTTCAGCATATTCAGAACTGTCTGAACGAGATAGTGGCGGCATTTTAAATCTTTTAGCTCGTAAAGCCAACTGATTCCTTGATTGGTCTCCATGCCGTTTCCTACGTACCACTTTAAGTCTTCAAACGAAAAATCTTCTTTTACAGTGACGTTTCCTACTACAGCAGGTATTCCTAAAACGTTTTTGATTTCTAAATTTACTTCAATTGATGAGACTTTCGCGTAGGGTTTCTCTGGGTTTTGGCATTTATTTAAACTTCTTATCTTGGAAACATATTTGTCCTCAGAATTCACAATATGTAACGAAAGTAGAAATATACACAGAGTTTTCATGGTGATCAAAATTGCGACTAGTACATCACGATCGGACACAATACGATATTGTAATAACATAAGTTATCATTATTAAAAATGAATCAAACAACGTTATCAAGATATCTTTTTTTTTCAAGTAATACTCGATTAAGCTATTTTTTCCGAATTATGTTTAAAGTCAATGAAAATAAATGTAATTGTTTCAAATTAACTACACTGCATTCCTCATTATTTATCAATTTGTAAAATGCAATTACTAATGTAATGCCAGTCTAAATGTATTTTTCTGATTGAAACAGGTAATTTAACTTTTCCATTGAAATGCCGAACATTCTAAATATTGCATTTGCAACAACATAAAAATGCAGTTCTTATTTTACGCCACTACTTTATTTTGTTTTACGACTCTGCATATGGTTTGGGCGTATAGAGTAAATATAGTCAACATTAGCGAATGCACCCAACCAGACTTGCCTTTCGCCCCTTCCGTTCCATTTAAGCTTGACCTAGAGGTGTTTTATAAGGAAGACTTGGGCAGAAAACTGATTAGAGGAAATTTAACAGCTAAAGAAGATATACCTAACGGTGATAAGCAAGGAACCTATCGATTTGGGATTCTAAAACCCGAGGGAATGAAGAAGTTAGATAAAGTAAAATGGCTGTTTACAATGAGGAATTTGAAATGCCGAAGCTTTATAGTTAAAGTTATATTCAATACCTTCGGAGTTCCTTTTGTGAAGACTTGCTCGTTGAAGAAAGGGATATACCCAATCAACGACGTTGACGTTAACGTTATAGACAAAGCGTTTAATGGTGTTACAATGAGAAGATATGGATTACATATCTCGGAAGTCCAAATATATTCCGGAAAGTCCACCCTTGGATGCTGGTCTGTCTTAATTAATATAGGTAATGAAAAGTCCTAGCTTTAGTGTCTGATCGAATATCAATCACAATCTTATGGTATGTGTTTAACATAATCTTATGATTGTCTTTGTTGCACTTATTTCTTCGTCTTCTTGCGATGAAACTCCAACTACTAAAAGTTGGGAGTTGACTCCACCGTGTGTCTCCTTGTAACCCCATTTTATTTTGTGTGGTGAGGTGTCGGGATAAAATAACACCTCTCACTTCCGTGGATGTCGTAAGCAGCGACTAAGGAAAGTAGTAGTAGTAGTAGTATTTATTCATAAAACAATGTCAATTGTGTTTGAAATAATACTTGAAATTGTCAAAAATTACAATAATAATAATAATCACCATCCCCCATGACGAGAACCTCGTGAAGGCCGAGAAGGACAAACTCAGCAAGTACCTTGACTTGGCTCATGAGGTGACCGACATGTGGGATGTGGATTCGACGATCATTGTACCGATAGTCGTCACAGCAAACGGTCTCATAGCGAAGAGTCTCGACTACCATCTTAGGAGACTCTCGCTAGACGGTTGGCTCAAGGGTCTGATACAGAAGGCAGTACTCCTTGACACGGCGCGCATCGTCAGGAGGTTCCTCACTCTGCAGCCCTAACCGCCGGTAGCTTGGGTCCTGCCCCGTTTCCGACGGCGTCCTAGGTTAGGTTTTTATAATGTTTTATATTTTGTAATCAATTTTATTTATTACTTTTATATAATTATATTGTAAAAACCTAATACTAAGAGAAAAATAAATATACTGAGATAATAATATACATTCAACCATAAAAAAAAATTTACCAAAGAGGAGTCCACACAAATAATTTATAAAAAAAAAATATATTTTTAAGAAATATAATTTATAAGAAATACGTATAGGTCTGCTTTAGGCGACGACAAGCTAGCAACCTGTCACTATTCCACCTCTTCCAATTTTGCAAACCTAAAACTATGCTAGAAGTGGCTGCAAAGCGTGATTTAGTCATAATTATTGTTTTGTTTATGTCACGTTTGGTGTGCTCTGCCTTCCCCTTTTGGGAACGTGATTGTATATTAATGTAATTTAGATTTGCAAACAAATTTGATAAACACTACAGCGTGAACTATTTCGTATCAAGTTTGAGTGGAAATGTTTAAGCTAATAATTTTAAGCAGCCAATAAACAGTTGAATCTTTAAAAAGGTTTTAATTTCATATTTAAAACTTTTATAGACCCCTTTATCTCGTTGTCAGAAAGACTGATGGACAGCGAAGTTCATTCATTTAGAAATATTAATTTATAAGTACGGACTTAAAAAAAGTCTACTTGAAACAAACAAAAAGAATGGAACAATATCCCGTCTGCTATCACTACGAAGCACATGCAGCGTGAATTTATGAGTCGTTACCTGTTGGCGATTTTGTGGTTTGTATGGTCTGCCAAAGAACAAAGTACCAATTGCGGAGAGTGAAGTTGTATGCATATTTCTTGGCTGACACTGGAGCTAAATTCATACTATAAATGATTGCTCGTAAGGATACAAGATTGAGCAGAAAAGGTGAATTATTGCTGAAGAAAGGAAATTAGACCATTTCTTTCGAATACAATTGGTTAGTAAGACTTTTTTGATTTTTTTAAAATCAAGATAACGTTTAACTATCTGGTGACTCTGAAATTGCTAAGCGCGGCACTGGATTTTTGAATTCTTGTGCTCTCCCCACCCCTCTTGGGAATACAGGCGTGAGAATTATGTATGTATGTAAGATAACGTCAAACCAACACAGTCATCACTTTTAAATAAATAAAAAAAGTTCACGTTTCGCAGCCATTTTCAGGATAGTTTTGTGTGGTGTTGGAGTGGAATAGCGCCTCAGTATTTTTAGGGTTCCGTACCCAGAAGGTGAAAACGGGACCCCATTATTGAGACTTCGCTGTCCGTCCGTCCGTCCCTCCTTCCGTCACCAGGCTGTATCTCAGGAATCGTGCTAGCTAGAGTATTGAAATTTTCACAGATTATGTACCTACCTATTTTTGTTGCCGCTATAACAACAAATAAGAAAAAAATAAAGAAAAATGTTGATTATAAGGTTTTGTGTTTTTGGGTCGATGTGAAAAAGAGGTAACAGTAACACCTGAAATATTCACATAATAATTAGTTAATCGTCGCTGATTTTTGTTTTTTTTATGCCATTTTGAACCTTACGTCTATATATGTGTCGTATGCTCTAAAAAAGGCGTGGAGCTATCTTTTTTATTTCTGCATATGATAAAATAACCATGTGAAGTTTGTATGTCAAAACGTACCTTTAATAATTTTAAACAAAAAAAACCGGCTTCAAATTTGGGGTATACTGAAAGCATTTGTCTAATGAGGGTGACCTTCCATCACCAGCAGACCTCACTAATTACTGAAATTATAATTTCCAGTCTGCAGGTGCATTCAGTATTGAAAGAATTATCCTTTAACTCCTAAGCATTAAGGAGTTGACCTTCCATCATCAGCTCAGTCATTTATTTTTACTGCCCAACGTAAATACTGGTGTAGCTTTGAAAAATGTACTAAAAACATTACCAGTGCCTATAAAATTTGAGGGTTGCCCTCGATTTCCCTCATATTCCATCATTAGGTCAAGGTATGCTGACAATGGGACCACCTGAAAACTATACCCTTTCAAACAAAAAAAGAATTTTCCAAATCGGTCCAGGCGTCTTCGAATAATCAGCGAACACACATAAATAATAATAATAAAAAAAAAACAAAAAAAAAAGATCCCGACGAATTGAGAACCTCCTCCTTTTTTTGAAGTCTGTTAAAAATAACTATGTGTCATTAATCACATAGCAGGACCGTTTCATAATTCATATCACGTGAAAATTTGGTCCGATATGTGTCTTTCCGAGCACACAGCGAATTACTTGAACTGATTCAATCGTGTCGTTCGCCTTCGACATGTGTTTTTCGGCACATAGCGATATTTTAGTGCGAGAAGGCTTAAATATTTATCGCTATGTAACAAATTCCTGTTTTTATGTGCGTATAAAATTCAGTTTTCACTATATCTTTTTAAAACTATTATCATTTCATGTACAGAATCACAAAGCAATAGCACAAAAAAATTACTAACTGTACAGTTAACCACTTTTTGTGTCTCCTGAAAAGTTGGTTAAAAACACATAGCGACTTCTGCAGGAACAGCGACGAATTATTTGCTTTAAAAGTAAGTAATTAAATTAAAATACACATTCTATACACACAATTTTTTTACGGCAGTAAATAATACTTATCTAAATAAAAATAAATAAAAAAGTATGTAAGGGGGTTCACATAGAAAAAAATAGAATTTTTGGTGGTTTTGGTATGTTTGTTTTTATTAGAATCTGTTAAAATCTAAGCTTATGTTTGATTGATTGAATAAAACACTGTCAATAAAATTATGTAATTTAGTAACATTTCATAAATAGTAACTAGCGTCAGAATATTAAATGTACTATTACTTATAGGGTCAAATCCCTCCTTTTACAATATTCTTTCCGTCTGCAGAACTTTAACTTTTTTAGTCTGAAAATCGCCAAATTCTTTGATCATTCTGTAATGAACAGCGATGAAGTTTGCTCACATGAAGTGCCTAATGTTTTTCAAACGTCTTGCGCAAAACAAAATTTTCATTTTTTTTTATTATTAACACCAGTGATCAAGCATAATAAATTGTCAAGAAACCGTATTGGATTTGTAAAACTCTTAAAATTGTGTAAGTATCAATGTAGTATCTACTATTTTTAGATGCTGTAAAAATTACAGTGGCTTCTTTATTCCATCACATAGAATGATCTAATGTTTTCCATTCTTGATTGGCGCTATGTTCATGTTCAAAACCGTACAAAAAAGTGTCTGAGTTTTCGTATAAATAACTATTTTAATGCGGAAATCGCCATATTTTCTGGTCATTCCGCGATGAACAGTGTGATCAAGTTTGTTCGCGTTGATGTTTTTGAAATGGTGTATTCCCTTTTTAAGCAAACACTTGTCCGATATTGCGTTTTTCAGCATGACATTAATGATTTGCACAAAATAGTGATGGCAATCTAAATCTTTCAGCTCGTAAAGCCAATTGATTCCTTGATCTGTCTCGATCCCGTTTCCTAAGTAAACTCTCACGTCATCGATCTGCATATCTTCTTTGACTGTAATGTTTCCTACTACGGCTGGTACTCCAAAAATGTTTTTGATCTCCAAAATAATTTTAATTGGTGGGTTTTCCATAAATGGTTTATCTGGGTCATTCCACGAGCAAGGCAGTTTTGCGTGACACTCCGTGACATAATTTCATTTTATGTTAATGTGTGTTTTTATGAATAAATCGTATAATGCTTCACATTTCAAACGTTTTGCAAAAAGAGGCATCACTGTAAACCTTATAATTATCGAGATAATTAAATTTTCTTTTTTCATATAAGACGGTAATCACCCAAGCAAACAATATTGGCATGAAATCACGTTTATTGATAGATATCACAAGACTTTTTATGATATACATTTATAGCCTTGAATTATAAACATCTTAAGTAATAGTATAATAATTTTAATTATTGGTAACCATTGATTAAAAAAACATAACGTGAAATTATTATTTTTTAATTAGGTATATTTTTTTTTGTGTTGCACAGAGTAATATTCTTAATCATTAGAAGCATTATTTAAAACCTATGTTTTACAGTAATAACTCAATAAATAACCAATTTAGTTATTACCGCGTCTATGAAACCGCGGAGATCACTCAAATTTCGGTAATCACCGGTGCGGTAATCACGTGAGCAATTTAGTTTTTAATTAATTACTTCAAAACCGTTATTGGTAAAAACTCAATATTTTTTGTGTAAGTAGTTATAACACTGTTTAATATGTCAAAATAATCTGAGTTAAATATATTAACAAAACATGCGAGAAAAAAATAAAATGGTAATCACTTTCAACCGTGACAAAAAATTCGTGTTGTTTTCTTTCCTTCGTGATTCGGCAACGACACAATAAATCACAGGTTCGCACTGTTTGGCCGTCGCGGCGTGACAGTCTCTTTCTAGGAACGTATCGAGGATGTCTCTCGGAGTATGCGTTTGAGCAGTACGACGTGTTTTATGGCCGAATTTGGTTAAGACGCAAAACTCGGGACACTTTTTAAAAGTGGCTTTAAAAATAAACTAACGTAAAAATAATTATTTAGGCAACAGTATTCAATTTATCATGTAATTGGCTTGCTGTGAACAACAAAAACCTATAGTTTCCGCGTTTAGTTTTCGAAGTATATGTCATCAACTAACAAATTTTGGAGGTGGGACAAGGCGAAAATGTGGACTTCACTGACTTTAGATTTTTGTTTCGCGCATTTAATAATAAGAATATACTATTGTTAGACTTATTTTGAGTAGAACAAAGTGTGAATTACGTAAAGTAATTTTTTTAAAAGGTTATCTGTTAAAATTTAGATTTCACAAGCACTTGAACTTGAGAACACGAAAAATCGTACGGCTGGAGAACGGCCCATCTGGTTTCTTGCAGTTATTAATGCTTAATATCTTAGCGACATATTTATCTTCAGAATTCACAAGGTGTGTAAGTGAAAACAAAAACAAAGTATACAACAACATTTTATCAAGTAAAAGCCCGATTGAGTACGGTCTAAGTAAAATGTTCCTAATGATTATCATTATAAATGTATTATACAACGTAATGAATACAATCGTTTTTAAATTACAATTTTAGATATTACTTTCAAATAGCTTTTGCCCGCGACTCCGCCTGCTTAAAATGTTGGGTTTTAAAACATCCTTTTCTTCACCCGATTTCCTGAGCTGATCCATGGCGTATGTGGTGATAGTCATGAACCGTTTGATCTCATTCGCACATCTACCACTGTTTGTTATTTGTGCTTGGTGTTAGCTATAATACTAAATGACGTTTGCAATTCGCTATTTTAGTGACTTCAGATGAGTTGTTGTAAGCTCGATCGCCAATATGAAGGTCTGTGCTGCGGTTTATCTTCAGACCAAAATAAAGGGTGGTTAGCTCCATTTTGTTCAGCAATGAATCCATACCGTAAATACTACGTGAATAAAGTGGTGCATATCGCAAATTAGAAATATTATGACTTCTATCTATATATATATAACTCAAAGGTGACTGACTGACTGACTGACTGACTGACTGACATAGTGATCTATCAACGCACAGCCCAAACCACTGGACGGATCGGGCTGAAATTTGGCATGCAGGTAGATGTTATGACGTAGGCATCCGCTAAGAAAGGAATTCCCGAAATTCCCACGGGAACGGGAATTAGCGGGAAAATCCCGTTGTATGAAAAATCTAAACCTAATGCGAGCGAAGCCGCGGGGCATAAGCTAGTGAGTAATATTAGCAGCCAACAAAAATTAAATAATAGAGTCGAATTTATTTCAAGGAGCTGTTTTATATTTCATTCGTTACATTTTGTTAATTTTAAACTGAGAACATATTAAAACACAGTGTCTTTGTTAGAAAGGTGAGGCGTGAACGACATCGGGACAGATAAAACATTTTCATATTGTTTGTGTTACATCTTCTTCACGGTTATAATTCTGCCTTTCAGTTTTTTATAGCTGAAAGAAAAACATCGTGCAGACATCTGCACTTAGGTAACTGTAAAGTAAAAATTCACATGAAAAATTCTTAAAACGCATCGGGTTTGCGTAGGAACTATTTTTTTTTCTCTCATTATGAGACCAGGTACTAGCTGAGCAGTGGGATGCTTTAATAATGATAATGATGATGATGACGACGATGATGGTGAAATAATGACAAATTCGGTGTAAAACGTCTGGAAACCATAATTAAATACCACTGTTAACCCATTGAGCTATATTGCATTTTAATCAAACAGCTTCCAATGGTCCAGCCGAAGTAAATAAAACAATTTTTATGTCATTAACGTTAAAAATAAATATCATGCAATGATTTGCAGTGCTCTCGTGGCGCCGAAACCGTAAGAATGGCACCCTGTGTCCTCCTGATCATACTTCTCCACTTTGATATCTCGGTCGCATACAAAAGCAGAGTTATTAATATGACTACGTGCTCTGAGCCTACGCAGCCATATACCAAGAAGCCTCCTTTCGAGTTTTACTCAGAGTTGGTATGGAACAAAAAATTCGGAAGATTTTTCTTGAACGGAAATTTGACTGCACGAGAAGACGTTGATGAGGGTGATAAAGAAGGTATTTTTCGCTACGGCCTAGTACAAGCAGAGAGACAGAAACCTCTGTTAAATGTAAAATGGTTGTTCAAAATGAACCACATTAAATGTCGAAGTGCTGTCGGCAGAGCCATACTTGGCAATCTTGGGATTCAGTCTTTGAAAACATGTCATCTCAAGAAAGGGGTTTACCTCATCGAGAATATTGATACGGACAGTGTGCTCAATAAAGCATTTTATGGAGTGGCAGCCAGGTCGTACGGGCTCTATGTGGCAGAATTGGAGATAGATTCTGGACGATTTGCTTTAGCATGTTGGACATTTTACATTCGTGTTGCTTCAAAATCTTCATGAATAATAACAACATTGTAGTTTGCGTGTGTTATTTTATTTATATCGAGTTGTGACAATATCTGATACGAAAGGAGTATCTGCGCAATAGCAATACTATTTTAATAGTAACGATATATCGTTATTATGTAAACAAAATAATGGTATACTTTCAACCTTTACTGAAAGTTTTTTTTCACAATTGTTCAAAATGAACTCCTTTAAAATGTCGAAGCGCCGTCGGCAGGGCCATGTCTAGCAATCTTGGAATTTCGTCTTTGGAAACATGTCATCTCAAGAAAGGCGTTTGTTTACCCTATTGAGAATACTGTTGCGGACAGTATACTTGATAAAGCATTACCAACCGTTCACGTTCTAACACGTTTTATGGATAATTATTTGAAATATATTTCTATTTTGAATTTGAATTTTGACTTTTCTGTGGAAAATCTGCGGGTGCACCATACTTTTGGCCAAGGTATGTATATGTCACCGGAAAATAACACATTCCGTAAGTTTATAAATTTCCTAGGAAGTTTATAAACTTTTGTAAGATTCCAAACGGGAGACAAAAAATGTTTTTACGCCCACATTTTTGCAAAATTTAATATTATCTAGCCTAACCTAACCTAACGCAAATTGATTATTTTACGAAAACGCGGCCGTAAAATAATACAATTTGTATGTCGTTTGGAATCTTACGGAAGTTTATAAATTTCCTGAATTTTTTTAGGAAATTTATAAACTTACGGAATGTGTTATTTTCCGGTGAAATAAATACAAAGAGAATAAAAGGAACACTCAGGTATTTTTATATTCGGCTGTGAAAACTCTGAAACGAAAAGTGTTCACAGCTCAAGCATCTACATTTCGTAATTATTTTATGCAAAACTTCACGCGACGAGTCGCCGGGGAAATCAGTAATAATGCGCTGAGAGAGAAAAAACATCGATTTTATAGATGTTAAAAATTTGCTTTTTATTTGTAACACTTGGTTTTTCCATTGAGCACGACTTCTTTAGGACTTTTTTTTACTTTATTGGAACCATCAAGTGATTAAATTAGTCTGTAAAAAGTATAAGACTCAACAATTACAATTATTCTCTAAGTTTGAATAATTGCTTTATTAGGTACTAGAAATAATTACTGGTTGCTTCTTCTGTATCTTTTCCAGAAACCAAATTCATGTTTTTAAATTAAATTAGGTCAGTAATAAGAAATGATCTTCATAATTTGCCTGAAAAACGCTATTTGTTACGAAACAAGACTCCCGGTCGCCTTTTACGTTATACCCTCAATTTAAATTCCATTGCCTTTGTCTAATTAAAATAATAATAATCAAACCATTTCCCAACAGTCTAGAATGCTGAAAATGCCTTGAAATTTACAGCTATTTTCTTACACGTTATCCGTACCAATATATAAATGTGAAAGTGTGTTTGTTTGTTTGTTTGTTTGTCCGTCTTTCACGGCTAAACGGAGCGATGGATTGACGTGATTTTTTAAGTAGAGATAATTTAGGGCACGGAGAGTGACATAGGCTACTTTTTATCCCGGAAAAAATTGATGTTCCCGAGGGAAAACAAAAATATAGTTTGCTTGATAGATCGATATCGATCGATGATAGATCGATATCGATCGATGATAGATCGATATCAATCGATAACCGATCGATAGATGATCGATGGCACCGTGAGGCGTTTGAAACGAGAAGTTTTCTTATAGTTGTGCTTTATACCGCAATATAACCGAGTTCCACGCGGGCGGAGCCGCGGGCGGAAAGCTAGTCTTTAATAATTTAGAGTTAATAATAGACGACCTAGGAGTAGATACGTTCATACTTAATTTATTTGTTTTATGCTAGTTAGTAAATATACCATAAAGAAACTACCAATAACAATACGCAAAATAAACAATTTACTAATCTACTCTTTTGCACATTCACTCGATAAAAAATACTGTTCAAATATCCATTCATTAAATTTTAAAACGTTTAACACCAAACTGACCTCTATTGTCCTTAATAATGCAAGATGGCTGCCAACTAATTCCTACAAAGCCAAAAGTGTTACTTCACCGGACTTTTTTCTCGCCCGCCGGTCCCTGCGAGCCAATTTTCGAAATTGCTGGTGCCCGCGCCTCAACAGCTATTTGTAACACCAAGTTATTGTGATTCCAGGATAAGAGAATTAACTATTATGGAATATTGTGTTAAGCCGGAAAATGTTGGGGGCAAAATCGCTTCAATGTAATTTATCTTTTTTCCTTGCTATTCCACCTCAACTTTTATAGAATAAAGTTGTTACGCGTTCACACAGCACATAGTTCCGTAACAAAAGAAGTCGGTAAGAAGATATTACCAGCGAAAGGAAAAGCTTTAAAGGTGTAGATGAAAACAAAAAGAAAGTCCGACACAATGATAATAAAACACGTCAGATATCACTGGGTTCTAGTGATGCGCGCATATTTCCCAGGAGATACTACCCGCATGTAATTTACATAAAGTGCCTAATGCTGAATGTCCGTAACGTAACGTAAACCAACGTTTTTACGGCCGAACCTTGAAAACTCTGGAAGAATGAGTGCGATTTGTGGATGAATATTTGGGTTCAGTTTTTTATCATTTGGAACAGAAGTTTGACAGTTTCATCAGAGTTTTAATAGATTATGGCACTGTACATGGTACATCAAACACCCTGTTTAACATTGTACAGAAAGTTAAAATTGTATTTTTAAATGTGATACTTTTTTCTACGGTCGCAGAATACTAGAGGATCTTTATAGATTATCTTTATGAATTTGATGTTTATTGTCGGCTATAATTAGTTTTCCTTTTCTAGAACTTTGCGCTGTGATATCTTAGTATTTGTCAGTAGCTTTCTTATAAATGTTTAATTACTTGCCTAGAGACTTATCTCATCGGTCTATTACAAAAACGAAAAAAGGTAGGTGTTATAAATTTGACGTTAATCCGAGTCTTGAACAAAGATACTGATTTGGATGTAGTTTTCTTTTTCGTAAAAAAAGCACATAGGCTCATGTTTTTTATTAGATAAGCTTATAATATTATTTGTCTCGGAAAAAAGACGTGAGTGTCACAATAGCTAAGATTGAACGAAATCTGATCAGTAGTTTTTACATAGTCTCACGCCTGTATTGCCAAGTGGGGTAACGTAAGTAGAGCAAATTCAAAAATCCAGTGCCACGTTTAACAATTTCAGGTTAACCAGGTGGTTAAACGTGATATACAGGGTGTCCCACAAATCGCGGCTCAGCCTGACACCGGAGGTAGGTCTATCCAAGAGCTATCGAACTAACCTAACATGACCTCAGTAAAAGTTGGACCGTTTTCGAGATATTGCCAATTTAGTATTTTTTTCGAACTTCGTCCTTTTTTTACCTCTTTAGATAGCTCTTTGTCCTTATTTTTTTCTTTGTTTCATTTTCACAAATAGTTAGATTTAACAACACCAGTGTTTGTTTTTTAGTTATAGTAGTTTTTAATTAAGTGATTATTATTATACTTTGAATTTAGGAGCTAAATGTTGAAAATGTTGCTCTACTAATGTTTGGTTTTTGTTTTGTAAATAGCCGAACTCGCAAATAGTTTGTCTTTCGTCATACATTTCCTACAATTACAAAGCCGTGCTCAGCTTAGATCAGCCGAGATGCATACGTCATAATAGACTACCTACTTGGACATTAAACCTAACGCCGTATCCCACAAAGGGTCCTTAGAAGCACTGTTAATTATTATTGTTGTTTCTCCGCTATTTCTGTACTGTCTTGTTTGTCTTGTAAAACTGTGTACACATGAGCAGCGAACTCGATGCGTGTATTTAGATGTGTTCACGGTGTTATGCGGGTGAAGTTCAAGATACGGGTATGTTTATTAACACCAAATATAATATCGAATCCTAAATATAGTTATTCTGTAATTGCCGTATAATAAAAGGCAAGTTTATTTAGCTTTTGCCCGCGGCTCCGCTCGCGTTAAATTCGGGGTATCACAGAAGAGATAGCACACATACCAATTTTATAGCTTTCTGCATTGAAAACTTCCGCTCCTCACTTTAGGGAAATGGGGGGATTTGAAGAGACGTAATGTAGCCTATGTCACTCTCCATGCCCTAAACTATCTCTATCTAAAAAATTACGTCAATCCATCGCTCCGTTTAGCCCTGAAAGACGGACAAACAAACAAACAAACAAACGCACTTTCATATTTATATATTGGTACGGATTGTTATGAAATGAGCCTAAAAGGCGATTTTCTTAGACAATCACGGGTAGATAAATGACTAAATTGCGTACAACTGCTTTAATCGGGTTAGTGTAAGGGTTTGATTCAGGCGGATAAGCTAGCTGTTACTTTTATACCTTTTTTATCTAACTTAAAAACTCAAATTTTCGTGTGCCTACCTCATTTGGGATTACAGTCGTGATGTATGTATGTATTCGTATGCTATAGGCTAAGCGCGCACTACGACTTTTTGTCGTGCGACATGATTTTAAAATAGCGCTGTCAATACTGATTTTTTCATCGTAGTGCGCGCGATGACATATAAACCCTTACGTTGCATTTCTGCGACAAAATTGTCGCGCGACAAAAAGTCGTAGTGCGCGCTTAGCCTTACTGTAAGGATTTAGTCGACGTTTAGGCGACGGAACCACAAGACAGAAAAACGGTTTATAATTTTAAACATTTCTGTATGAGAACTGTAAAAACTTTTTATGTCGAAGGGTGCGGAAAATGTTTTCAGTTAGCTCTTCATTTCCCTAAAATGTTCGACAATACCTAAAAGATAAGAAATATTACCGTCGGCTGAAACGGGATAGTAAAACTCGCTGGCTGGAAGGACCAACCTTTTTGACAATGGAGTTAATACTGCGCATACGTCTGAGGGTTAAATGTCTCATAATTCTACCGAAAGCCATTACTGTAATCTAAAATTTGAGATCCTTTTAAAAATAACCTATTGCAAGTAGGACTCGCACTTTTTCCATATATCATTCGTCGTTAGCAAAAATAAACATGGTATCTAGGATTGTGAGACAAACTTAACTTTTCCATTGTCCCATATTCGTCTCAATAAGCCGACTTAGGACATTAATTGCAGAAATAATTATGTAATCGAAAACTTATGGGTACCTATCGCCAAATTAATGGGTATTTTATATTTTTTGCACATAATTATGATTATGTACTGTACCATATTGTGACTTTTCTCGACCTCATCAGTTCATGGGTAATTCAGTTCATTCAGTTCATGGGTAATCGAGCGAGGTGACCAGGGTAAATGAGAAATAAAAGTTGTCTCTGTGTTTTGTTGATTGCACACACCAATTACATTCGAATAAGTAATAATTAGCACTAATGATTTAGAACTAATAATCAATTACGTTCTACCGCAATACGTGAGGCGCGCACGCAGGTACAGAACAGTTTCTTCCAACGGTTGTGTGTTGTGTGCTGCTAAAGGCTGGCCGCGGAGCACACCTACGCTCCGCGACCGGGCTCTACCCTCAGCGTTCGGTATGACGTCATATTAACAGATCATTAGTTCACTTATAGCGCACGCGATACTAGCGCCATCGAGTCAATAGTATCGAATCGAGGCGCCGTCAAATACCGTATCCGTTTTATTTGACTAAAAGTTTACCTAGGTATAGCCCTTTTAGACAACGCTAGCCCTTTCACTTTAAGAACATTTACTCGCTCATTTTCCTCCTAAATATGTAGACACCGAGGAACATTCTCGAGTCTAATCAAATACCGAAAAAGGGTAATGACCGCCTGACTATTTGATGGAAATCGGCATGAGAGGAATCACGCAGTTCGATTTCCACTGTCTCTTATCCGAGTGCGTTGACTTGAGGATTTCTTTAATTAGTTTTATTGTAAATCCTAGGGTTCCTTTCTTTATAAGGAAAGACTGAAGCGTGAAATGTTTCCTCTTGAATATTTAAGTTTATCCCTTTTAAAGAGGGCGCACACATTTTTTACGAACGTAATATAAGATCAGGTGGGGGAAGAGAAATTCAGGGGCAGGGCAGGGGTAAGAGGCACCACAGACCGTAACTCGTCGAGTTATGAGTGATTATAGTCTGTAGAGCCCTCTTATCCCTGCGTTTCTCTTCCCCCACCTGACCTTAGTGGTTTTGGACCAATGTTTAAAAAATCGTGAAATGTAAATTAACTCATATTTAGCCATGAAAAAAATATGGACTAAACATATTCTGTAAATTTACAATAAAATTGTTTCATTTGTAATTACATTAAAATCAATGAGAAAAAAAATAAAGTAATGGTTCAACTTTCAAATTATGTAAAATGATATTTGAATAATAAAAACCAATAATTTGATTCATGTTAATCCGTTAATCCCTAGTAGACTATATTGTCTATCAGATAATAACAAGTTTATATTGTTTATGGTCAATTTTAATGGCAAATTTTCAAGTGAAAGACAGCTCTGACGCTTATTTTTGTGAAAACCCTTCAACAAATTGGCTAAGTAAAAGAAATCTGTGTTGCTAATAAAATATTTTTTTCCGTTAATCCCTAGAAAAAGAGTTTATTTATATGTTACTGTAGTTTTTCTTTAAAAACTTAAGGATTTATAGCTTTCTAAAGCATTGGAAAAACATCAAAATCACCGAATTTTGTGTGCACGCTCTTAAGGCTTTATGCAGTGAAACTCACTTTTTATTCCTTCATTTGTTTTTACAACTACATACATTATTTGTACTTGTGGGATAGAATACATACATACCTACATACATACATACAATCACGCCTGTATTCCCAAACAGGGTAGGCAGAACACACAAAACGCTACCTACATAGACAAAACGATAACTATTTCACGTTTTGTGGCCACTTCTAGCATAATATTTTTTAGGTTTTGGGGTGGCAGGTACCTACAATAGTGACAGGTTGCTAGCCTGTCGCCTAAAGTATACCTTAACCTATTGTCCTTAGTCGCCTCTTACGACATCCACCCAAGAAATAGAGAGGTGTTATTTTAAACCCGACACCACACAGACACATTTGTTTTTGCTTGTTGTATATTTCAGCATTTATATCAACCGTGAATATTTTAACCAGTGTTAGAGTAAACTCTTGTGAAAGTTTTTTCGTGGGAATTTTCATGTAAAAAATACCTACGAAAATCTGAGAATATTACCCAGTCTTTTGTCCTCCGGCTCTTATTCAACCGCGGAGCATCGCAATGTCGAATGATTGCAAGTATTTATGTAACAAATACATTCGCGCCGACTAACGGGACTTGCGTATCTACGGGACGTACCTGGTCAAGTTAGACATAAAAACAGTGACAAATACAGAAAATTCCAACAAAGCCAAATCTCCGTAGAAACCTCAGTTTTACCATAAAGAGTAAAGTGTCAAAAGTCCCCGTTTATCCCATGTGAGCTAAGCGAGTTATTCGGGTTCAAATGTCAAATTTTTTGGTTTTTTAGACTTTCTCGAAAACGTTAAATTTTATCAAAAAGTACCTCAAAGCCAAGTTGTAGATCTCAAAATATTCTATAAAACGATCTTTACTAGTTTTTCTCTAAAACCCACCGTTTGCCAGATATTGCGCTCATAAGAATCACGGTCAACATCACATACTGTACGAGGTAGTGCACTCGACGCGTTTTTGTTATATAGTTGGTAAAATACAGGGAGCAATGATACAAGGTCAAAAATAATAAATTTTAAGAAAAAAAATTACACGGGCCTGAAAGGCGCGTATACCCGACCAATGGTTGAAATATTTACGGTGAATTTCCGCCCACCTATACATACATACATACATACATATTCTCACGCCTGTATTCCCATGAGGGGTAGGCAGAGCACATGAATTCAAAAATCCAGTGCCACGTTTAGCAAATTCAGGGTAACCAGATAGTTAAACGTGATATTGCGGTGACAGGTTGCTTGCCCATCGCCCACAATACACTAACCCTTTCCCAGAGTCGATTTTTACGGCACGCACGGGAAGAAAGGGGAAGGTGCCATTCTATCTACGTAAAAACATGTCTTCGATAAAAATGTGTAGCTAAGAGGAAAACATTTTTTTAACAACAATTAACAATCGATCACGAAGCAATTTTAAAATACCTAAATTGAAGAGTAATCATTAATCAGAATCAATAATTAGATGTACAAGTATGTATATAAAATGTTATTAACACATTAATTAATATCTGTCGATTGATGTAAGTACAACACAAATCGACTATTCAGACGAATATAAGTGTTCATTGTGCTAAAAATAGTACAAAGGGCATTTATTTGACCCTTTAAACCGTCTCATTCATCTGGATACTTCTGCAGAAATGGAAGAATATTCTGATATCGTCGTTTAGTCGTCTGTCGGAGGAACAGGAACTTTTAACAAATAGTCTTTCAAAATCTGCAGCAGATTCAAGTAAAATCTAGCCAGATCTAATGATTGAGACGGTTTGAAACGCGAATAATCGTCCCAAAACGTTTTGTCTGGGTAACGTTTCGGAATTACAGGCGTGATGTTCATGTATGTATGTTATTTGTTGAATATTTGACAGCTTTGTTCTGTCATAACCTACTTTTCATTGAATTACGCCCGAAAATGTCGATCATTGGTGCGCCGTCGGTGACTGGGTCCTTTAAATGAATTGTTTTGCAATCGGTTCTTTTTCACGTTACCAAGTTATCTATGGTTTTGTTAGTAGCGTCTTTATTTATCTATAAATAGGTAACTTTCGTCGAATTGGATTGACTTGTGGTATAAGAAACTTTGTATCTAAATTAAGGATGTGACTGTTTGTGTGTAGGTATGTTTGTTATTTCTCCAAGAGCGGTGGGAATAATTTTGATAATGTTGCATGCAAGATGTTGATACCCATGACTAACACATAAGCTTAGTTTTTACCCCGGAAAAATGCATTGTTCCTGCGGGATTGAAGACAACGAATTACCCGGGAAATATCTAAAAGCAAAATCACGATCGCTTTCCTGTTACCATAATTACCGATATAAAATGTATGGCTGACCATTGTATCAAAACGGAATGAATTAAATTTTGTTTTAATTAAACCATTAACTTCATACTTTTTTACATACATACATACATAGCACCTGTATTCCCGAATGGGGTAGGCAGCACGAAAATCACGGTTCGTGGCAACTTCTAGCATATTTTTAGGCTTTGAGTTGACAGATAACAGTGACAGGTTGCTAAAATATACCTTAACCTTTTTCCTTAGTCGCCCCTTACGACATCCACGGAATAAATGGAGAGGTGTTATTCGAAACCCGATACCACACAGGACTTTTTTGAACGACTACGATAGATAATTATGGTCCAGTAAGTAGGTAACGTAGTATTTTTGACGTAGGTAAGCGATAAAGATTATGTTATGCGGACGTACAGTCACGAACCGGGATTGTTGAGCCACTTGCCACTGTTCGCAATTTAGACGTGTAATCAATGACCGATGTGACGAAATAGATGTCAGCTATTGGATTAGTATTACACGACCAAGTTACGAACATAGGTAAGTGGCTCAACAATCCCTGTTCGCGATAGTACTTGCGGGAGGAAGCTAGTAAGTAATATAAGTCCATAACATTAGTAACATAACATTATGCTAAAAGAAAAACCGTGTAGGTAACTTTGCGCAAGAAATACATTGTACTGAATATAATATTTTCGTTCCGCGTTATTATTTAAAGCTGTACTTGTTCTAGCTTTTCACATGCGCAATGTAAAGGTTTTTTATGGAAATTCGTCTATTTACTTACGTAGTAGAAACTTTCGGTCATGGGAACCAAAGGCCTAAGAAATAAACTGGGCTATTGGCGCTGAACTTGTTATTGAATGTAATTAGACAGAGTTTCAACAGTACATAAATACATACAATCACGCCTGCCGTTTCCAAATGGGGCAGGCAGAGCAAATGAAACGTGACATAGATAAAACCATGATTATGACTATATTACGCTTTGCAACCACTTCTAGCATAGTTTTAGGTTTGGAAAGATGGAAGAGGTAGAATAGTGACAAGTTGCTAGCCTGTCGCCTAAAATATGCCTTAACCTATTTCCTTAGTCGCCTCTTACGACATCCAGGGAAGAAATGGAAAGATGTTATTCTAAACCTATTATCATTTTTAACACCAGCAACTACCCTTTTCGAAAGTATGGTAAGAGTCTCTATTTTTCACACCATGTTGCTGAGAGGGTTGTAATAAATGACACACGGTCACGACTGCACTATAAACATGTTACGCCGTTACAGGGACGCAGAAAGTGCACTGAGGCTACTATTATGCACCTGTACCATAACCATGAGTTTACAGTTACCCAACTCGCTAGCCACGTTAACGATTTGTATGGAAAAGTTGATACCCCTTTGAGTGGCACGCGACCGCTTCCCGGCACGCTCGTAATTGGCAGCTGGCCGGATCCTGGTTTCTGTTGAAATCTCTCGAAGTGGTGATACGACGGTTACCAGCATTAAATGTACTTTATAAAATTGGTCATCTGATATTTGATCAAAACTAGCAAACTTCACGTAAATAGAATAACATTAATTGACACACAATTATACAGAGTGTCCGAAAATCGACCGTAGATATTTTTTTCCCGGAAACATCATATAAAAAAAACCTATTCAAATCGTTAGTAACATAACCTGTTTACGTTTTCTATCAACAAAACGTGCATGTAAACTTGTCTCCAAGGAAACATGTCCGTTTCCCGAGACACGTGTGGTCACCGCGCGCGTGTGGACTGCACCTAAACATGCATCATAGTAGCCGGACACCTGCTTACTGAAAAATCCTGTTGATTATGTACGAGTTTTACTACGTCGTAATAGGCTAGATGACTAGAAAAAACTATTTAGTCCGTCAGATAGACTACGAAAAAATAATGTACCCATATTTTTTCTTTTATTTGACAGACAAAAAATGACGATAATAAAGTTTCGCGTGACATCACGTTTGAATAAAAATTGTACTGATTTTTACTCAAACGTGACGTCACAAGCCCCCACTAAGGAAGTTTGATGATCTGTACCTTTGTCGATGTTTAATTATTTGATTAACTAAAAAAATATGTGTAATATTTTTTTCCACAATCTAACTTACGGACTAATTAGAATGATATATTTTTAATCCTGTCATCATCCTTATTCAACCTTTAACGTGCTAAATGAAACGTCAACGTAATTAAAATCATACTTATATGTGATTAAGTCCTGCGTAGTAATAAATATGAATGAGAAACACGAAAGTTATGCTTAACGACCTTGAGTTTAATTGGTTTCTTACAAGTAAACCCGGTTTTTTGGACAGTCAAAAATGTTGTTTAATCGCTTGTGAAGACGTTGCTTTTTAGGGTTCCGGCACAAATAAAAGTGGACATTTCTTCGAGCGTTTCAACCGTCTCATTCATCTGGCCACTTTTTGTAAAAATGAAAGAATATTATGATACCATCGTTTAGTCATCTATTAGAGGAACAGGAACTCTCAACAAATAGTCAAAAACAATATCAAAATCTGCAGCAGATTCGTATAAAATCTAGTCAAATGAATGAGGCGGTTGAAACGCTCGAATAAACGCCCTTAAAAAGAAACACTCATGGCGAGATGAAGTCCGCTGACTATCACAGGAAAACAAATGCTGTCGACTTTAAATTTAGAAAAGTTTAAGATGGTGGGTATAGACTCTACTATTTTATAAAGAGTACAATTTTGAAAAATGACATAGTAGCTCGGAACGCTCAGTGAGCGACACCGCTTCGCTCTTTTCGATTAATACAGTAGGATTAGCACCCGTGTGGTGTCCAGATTAGAATAGCACCTCCCCCTTTCTTCCCGTGGGTTTCGTAAAAGTCGACTCTGGGAAAGGGTTAGTGTGTTGTGGGCGATGGGCTAGCAATCTGGCACTGCAATATCACGTTTAACCGTCTGGTTGCTCTGAAATCGCTAAACGTGGCACTGGATTTTTGAATTGAAAAAAGTAAATATGTTTACATAAAACGGGGTTAATTTACTTTTGTCTTCTAAATTATATTATGCGATATCGTTAACTTGAGGAAAAATAATGTAGATCATTTTCCTCTGTTCAAATTCCATTATAATTTAAAATTAACAGTCATACAAACGAACACGTGGTCGTAACTGTTACAAGCTTGTTTTTTTAATGTTACATATCCCTAAAATGAAATTCTTCCGTAAGATGTCGGGTTTAGAATAACAGCTATCCATTTCTTCCGTAGATGTCGTAAGAGGCGACTAAGGACATAGGTTAAGGTATGTTTTAGGCGACAGGCTAGCAACCTGTCACTATTGTACCTGCCACATTAGAACCTAAAAATATATATGCTAGAAGTGGCCACAAAACGCGACATAATGACGTTTTGCGTGCTCTTTGGGAGCAAGCAGGATTGTATGTATTTTACATTGTTATTTTAGGGACTTAATCAAGGTAAGGTAAAAGTACCAATGCTCGACGCTTGAACGCCCAATAGATGACACCCTGTCACCTGTCTTACTATGACATAAGGTTGCAAGTGCCAAGTATTGGGTCAGTGTCGAACACAGGGACGTTTACCGTATTTGGTAATATCCCTGCCACTTCAAATCTACTACGTACAAGTAGGTGCATAAGTTAACATCAAGTCTTATATTACACAATACGATGAAAAGACAAAAAGAAACTTTCACGTCCTACAAGGGGTATAATAGTGACAGGTTGCTAACCTGTCTAGTAAGACGTAGATAAACCTTTTTCCTAATAATTAATCAGTACATAATGATTAAACGTATTTTATGTTTATATTTACGCTTGAAGGTTAGCACGAAGAGATCCCTTAGGGAATATGTACGCCTTTGTATGTATGTTTTGTTTTGTTTCTTATTTTGTTTTGTTTATTTTGTACAATAAAGCGTTACATACATACATACTTATTGTGAAAAAACACCTTCCTTAACTATACTTAAATCCTAATCAATTAATGTGTCTGTACATTGGCATTCTGGTTATTTTTATCCTGACGCTAATGAGATTAAAACGTCTTAAAGAGTTGCAATTTTCACACGTAGGCGATAATAATGCCGAGATTATTAAATCAATGACTATAAAAAACGGCTACAATTTAATTAAAGAACGGATTTTATTAAAAAACTACCGCCGGCGCGTGTGGTGTTGGGAATAATTATAAAAGGTAAATGTACCAATGCTCGACGCCTAAACGCCCAGTAGATGGCACCCATCTGTCACCTGTCTTACTATGACATAAGGTTGCAAGTGCCATTTATTGGGTCAGTGTCGAGCACAGGGACGTTTACCTTATTTATATTTCATCTGCGGCTGTCCTAAAGTAACTAAGGAAGTAGATTAGGAATAGGCTAGCATCCTAGCAACCATAATTATGGTACCTTTTTATTTACTTTTACCCTAAGGGCCGATTTTTCAATCACCAGATAAATTTATCTGCCAGTTAAAATTATTGCTATCCTTTTTTCGCGTCATATAAAAGAAAAGTGACAGCCAACATTTATCGGACAGATATGTTTTATCTGGTGATTGAAAAATTAGCTCTAAATTGTGTTACGGACCGTAGATTAGACTTGGTTTTGTCTGTGTAACGTTTAATATACTCTATCCCCATTAGGTATACAGGCGCGATGCTTTTGTGCGTATGTAACGTTTATTTAATTGAATCTCAATACAATTGCATCGTCTGGGCCTAAACGGTTCAATCATACTTGAACCGTCAATATTTATATCAAATACTTTGCTTTTTACCTGTGTGGTGTCGGGATAGAATAACATCACTCCATTTCTTCCGTGGATGTCGTAGGAGGCGACTAAGGAAAATAGGTTTAGGTAGGTATGCTTTAGGCGACAGGCTAGCAACCGGTTCCACCTGTTATCAAGTCTAAAATTATGCTAGAAGTGGCTGGGAAGCGTGAAATAGTCGAGATCATGATTTTGTCTATGTCACGTTTTGTATGCTTTCCCTACCCTGTTTGAGAACATAGGCGTGATTGTATGTATGTATGTACTTTGCAAAAAAGTTTCCTGCCAGAACGAAAGAAATATTGATTCGATTCAAAAAAATATCGCTAAAAGAAAAACAAACGACACATTCTCACGTATTCCTGGGATGTTTTTTTTCTCGTATCTTTTGATTTGATAATTTACGGTGTTTGCCTGCCCGTACTAAATCAGGGCTCGAGATTCCCTTTGCATTTTGTTGGGGAAAATTTAATATGTGAAGTCGTTTTGGGGGCCTGCTTTGATGAAACAACGTGAGAGGTACCTTGCGAGCTTTATGAGACCTCGTTGATCATGTTTTTAAGGAAACGCTGCGAAACAACGTGGTATGATGTAAACGTGTTTTCCTGTATGAACTTTATTTTTTATTTTTGACAACGGTTCTGAATACAAATTGGAATGATACAGAAGAAACCGTAATTTATTGAGCATTTCTAAATTTTTCTAAACTCCGACCACCTTTCTTTGCGTCATCATTCAGCGTTTGTACGTCCCACTGCTGAGTACAGGCATCTTCTCACTACGAGAGGACATGGACATACTACCCACGCCTTCACCAAATAAATGACTGACTCATAAACGCCTTGTAACAAAAAAGTGAGTAAGTCATTTAAAATCTAGCGACGTAATTTTACTACTCGTCAATTATTTTTATACGATTACTCAAGAACATTACTAAATTGTTTCCATTCCACATGGAGTATATGCTCCTGCATAAATTTGCTACTTGGGTGCATAATTACTCATTTATTACCTGCACATGCACCTCCTCAACTTCCTATTACCACATCAAGAAACCTGTAATCACCGCATGGTCGGCCAGCCGGTGGTTATCACGAGTCGTCAGTTTCTCTGATTGCTTCGTTTAGTATCCTTGCGTCTTTGCATGTCGGCGCCCGCGTCGGAATGCTCGCAAGACATTCCAAATTTGAATAAATCCAATAACTGGCCAGTCCACTTCGAGTAAACTTTTTACGTGTCCGTATCGCTGGCCGGTTTTGGTAACTTTTTTTCTCATAATTGTTAAAAATAATTCCGTGCAGCCAGTGTGATATTTCGTGTTTTATCGCAAACGTTCGCTCACTAATAAATTGTAGCAGTATTTACAAACAAGAACCGGTACCGACCGCCAAAATAAAAGTGTATCTACAAAAAAATAACTAATTCAGCTGAGTGCCTGGCATAAACAAAGTTTTTCTTTTTCATTAAGTTGTTATGTGCTCTAGTTAATTAAAATGTCAAATATCCCGTTGGTGCGTCGGGCGATCGCAGGAGCTGCGTTGGCGCATGCTGCGATCCCTACTGAAGAAAACAACCCTTTGGTGATTCAACCACAACAGGAGAACCAATGGACGCCAGCGGCCTTAGAAAGGGCTGGTTCGACCCTAAAAGCCCTCAATCGAATGGCCAAAAGACCCCCCGTGCACATACTCTTCGAGGACATTAGTTACACAGTGCACTCTCACAAAGGTAAGTTACTGATTTTGCAGTCCCTTGCTTGCCTTAACCTTTTATTAAATCTAGTTCATGGCCTTGCCAATATTTCTCATTTTCATGCAAGGTTGGCCAGCGGAATTATTAAAATCTTAAACTGAGGTTACAATATTTAATGTGAGTTTTGTGTGAAATCAAAACATCAGGTATTTCCACCGGTCGTTGACATTCTTTGCATTTTTAATGCAACTTAAAGTGGAATGTCTGGTAATTAAATTAGTATCTGCTGGAGACATATTATTCTTATTGGAGCTGTTTATTACTATAACAGTTAATAGTAAATGTTATACATAGCATGAACTATAATATATTAAGTTAATATATATTAAAACATCCTTACCAAAAAAAAACAAATGACATCTGCATAATACCTAAGACAAAATAATTCATACCCCCGTAGAGATAAATTTTCAAATTACGCACAGTTTCATATTTTAAATTATTGTCAAAATCAACGATACTATACAAAGTCATACGAAATCAAAACCGCCACTCGCACAATTTCCCTAATCAATACCTCGATCGTTTTAAACAGAATCCCTTGGTTAAGTTACGTGTTTTGTCATATTTGTGGTATCGACAACATACCTTTATGTATTCTCATTGGAAAAGCGAAATACTTGGTCCCTTATTTTATGCCCCGTGTGGTGCCGGGTTAGAATAGCACCTCCCCCTTTCTTCCCGTGGGTGTCGTAAGAGTCGACTCTGGGAAAG
>BHDV01017177.1:79731-99835 GCA_005406045.1 Adoxophyes honmai | reverse complement strand
ATAAATTGGTATATGGGATGAGCTATCTCTTCTGTGCTACCCCGAAATTAACGCGAGCGGAGCCGCGGGCAAAAGCTAGTTGTATTATAATAATTACGTAAAGCATGTAATTAAAACGTCAGATACATTGAGGGCGCCTCTAAGACGATTCGTCATTAATGGCTTTTGTTTGCGTGTTAATTAGCGCCTTTAATGAGTTCCGAATGATAATAAGGGCCTTTAGACACTTACAATGATTGTGGATATGTCACCGGAAAATAACAAAATCCCGAAGTTTATAAATTTTCTAAAATGGTCTTGGAAAATTATAAACTTTCGTAGGACTATAAACGAGAGACAAATTGTATTATTTTACGTCCACATTTTCATATAATTACCATTAGGCTAGGTTAGGTTATGTTATATTAGAAAATAGACTTGGTTAGGTTAGATTAGATTAAATTTTGAGAAATGCTGTTTCTGTTTCTAATAATTTCCTCAGTCGTATCTGACAACATCCATTATACGTGTTTTGTTTTATCTTTAACAAAATTGGTTCTTTGTAAAAACATTTACATTATTTTCCTCAATTAGAAAACTATGAAATATTAAATTAGTAGTCATTACAATAAAAAGCCAATTAGTAATTAAGTCACAAGCCTGATAACCTACGAACAATAATTACTTCGAAATTACATTTTTTTGTTGTGTTTTTAATATACTTACATATTTTAATAATTGCTTTACATTTCTAATAAGAAATAAATACATTTTCCTGCTAATCATCATCATCATTTCAGCTACATGACTCACTGCTAAACACACTTTTGGAAGCAACCTGCATCCAGCGTCTTCCAGCGATCTTTATAAGGTCGTCCTTCCATCTTGTACTACCCCATTTCGGATAACAGGCGTGATATAATGCATGTATGTACATACCTACATACCGTCACTCTTTTCTCCCAGAACGGTAGGTAGATACTGTTTTGTTCCACATGCTTTGATCCAGACACTACTGGTCAGTTAACTAAAGCTGGCACATAAAACAGACGTACGCATTACGTTTGTGTAGTATCTGTGAATTAGCTCGCGGCGTGACTTTGCACTGCATACGTATCATGAAAATTCTGCCCGATTTGATCAAAATTATTAATTTTATACATACTGTTTAGCGAAATTGCACAATTGTGAGTACTGTGAACGTGCCAGCTTTAGTTAACTGACCTATAAGCATGAGACTGCCTCAACTATTGCGAATTGAAATTAATACTCAAAAGGACAAAACCTTCCTCTAGAATCAATTTGTCACCTGCTTTCTCGCAAGATTTGCAGGCGTTCTGGGCCACTTGACTCAGTTTCCAACTAGTAAGCTAGAAGCTTAGTCTAGCTTACGGGATTACCGACACTTCCGTTGGACGGAGCTGCTCTCATATGCATTGCTTGCCGCCTCAGATATGGACTTAATTGATTTATTCGTCGCTTCTTAAGCGGTATTAAAAAAACGGGACGGGTCTGTAAAGTCGGTTTACTGACGATAGTTGAACGTGACAACGTCTTAATTAAAATTAATCAATAACTACAGTATATTCAAACGTGTCGTAACAATTTAGAGGTAGCTTTTTATACATTTTCTTTTAAAAAAATCATTTAAGCTCGCATACCAATTATCTAGCGGCAAACCCGTGAACTCACACAACCCAGACCTAGCCTACCATATGCCGTATACGATTCGACACCTTAAAGACTTACCGTACGTCATAAGAAAATACTGATGGAATGGTTCCATTTTTCAAAAGATTTTTTTTATTTAATTATATTTTATTTTGAATGAATTACTACAGCATATTCATTCAATATTATAATATAGTATAGCATGCATTAAAAAATAAAATACAAAAGAACTCTTTCAAACCGGATTTGAACCAGTGACATATGACTTTACAATGACCAACAGAACTATCGAAGGCTGAGAATTTTATTGGAGTTGATATTCTGATAAACTTTCTGCAACGTAATTGGTTTAATCGGACGCCTCAAATCGATGTCATCGAGGTAACGCCGTATACGTCATGTTTTTTGTGCGTGCACCCGGCTCCATCGAATAATAAGACGTTGTCACGTCAAAACCGGGCAAGTGCGAACCGGACTCGCGCACAAAGTTCCGAATCGTTGACTAAGTTAAAAGGTAAATTGCTGTTAACGATTTAAACCAATTTTTAGTAGAAATTTGCTTTGTAATGTATATGTACATTACACATTTTTTGTGTTTTATTATTCTCTTTGTTTATTAAATACTTTTTAATGACTTTCGCTCTCGCTAGTTTCGCAAGGAATATTTTGCCAGTGTTGTTTACGTGATTTTGATTTTTGCGAAGGGTTCACGGGATATCTATAACATAATAATAATAAAACATTTAAAAAGTAGCTTTCATGCCGGATCAAAATTAAGGTTTAAGCGATTCCTGTTTTTTTACATTTATAGAGATGTGCTAAATCGGTAAGTTCTAAACATCGACAAATATTTAATGGTCACTAACTGCTAGAATTAATACTACTTTAAATCTAAATACATGATACATGCAATGTTGCGACGAATATTGTACCTCATCTTTTTTTTATAATTAAATTGCTTTTAGAAAAAAAAACCACTTCGTGTCAAGTTTCCCCCGTGTGGTGCCGGGTTAGAATAGCACCTCCCCCTTTCTTACCATGGGCGTCGTAAGAGGCGACTCTGGGAAAGGGTTAGTATATTGTGGGCGATGGGCTAGCAACCTGTCACTGCAATATCACGTTTAACCATCTAGTTACCCTGAAATTGCTAAACGTGGCACTGAATTTTTGAATTCGTGTGCTCTGCCTACCCCTCTCAAGAATACAGGCGTGAGGATATGTATGTATGTATGTATGTATGTGTCAAGTTTCTTGCGTCGCTTTTTTGACAGTCATTATCTTTACGAAGCTCTGGTAGACTGAAAAAAACGTTGGCGGGCAGCAAAATAATTTTGATTTTGAATCCAATATTTACAATGGACGGAACAACTCTTGTTATCAAAATATTCTAGGAACGCGTCCTTTAGTAACTGAATCTGAATGGATTGCTATGCGAGCGGCGTGAAGCGCCAATTTCCGACTTCCGCAGTCGGTTCCTGTTACACGGAGACTACCAAGTTCCAGGTACTTTGGTTATGTGCTAGATGAACTTTTGATGTAGCAATTGATTTGAATTACATTTGAATTACGTACACACAATCACGTATTCCCAAATGGGGTAGGCACGTTCCGTGACCACAATCAGCGTAATTTTAAGTGAATTACTAGTAAAATATTGCTAGCCTGTCGCCTAAACCTATTTCTTATCGCCTCTTAGAACATCTACGGAATAAAATGGAGTGTAAGTAATTCTAGCCACACAGGTCACTATTATACCTGTACTATTCAGCGTATTGAATGTGGCTACAAAACGTGATATAGCCTTAATTTTGTAAAAACGTTTCGTATACTTTGCCAGCCCTGATTGGGAATACATGCGTGATGTATACATATACCTATGTGTGTTTAAAAAATTTTCGTACAAGACTGTCTTTTTTCGTCTACTTAATGTCAAAATCAGGCGAATACTAATAAAGTGGCTCTTATTTTATTTCTACTTTTTGTGACACCGTTTATGTGAATTCCTTTGACGGGTGTTTATTCAACAATCTAAATACTCGAAAGAGAAAATCACTCTTTGAACCGAATCGTAACTCAACATTTGTTTGAATTAGGTGTCATCTTACTTTTACGATTTCTATTACTTTTTTAAGCTTTCGAATCCAAAGGCAAAGGTATTTTCGTGATTCAGCCAATGCCCAAGAAATACGGGAGACATTACCGGTCGCGTCTCGGAAGACACATCGCCCGACTTCACGATAGCACGTCCACGGAGCACAGACGTAATGGAGGGGAAAGGGCAAAAAGAGAAACAAAAACATAGTATTCAAACAATTATGTTTCTTCTGTTCCCTGAATTCCATGATTTTGTGACAAGCTACCTAAAAAACTGACTTATTTTTAGGGGACTTTAACTATTTTTTTTTCAAGTATCTACCTAGTTTTAAGTTTATGGTCATTTTAGCTTTTATATTTGTGAATAAGTTTGTTATTTTATTTTTTATGTCCCTCTCATATTAGAAATATTTAATTCGTGGATCATAAAAATATCATGCCTTGATTGGTATAATTATCCACAAAGAAGCGAGCGTTATTTTTAAAAATAGCTATTAATTTTTAATCGGAACTCAAAACCAAAACCTACCTCCTACTACCTACAACTACAAAAACGAACTATCAATTTATCAACTTACTAAGCTCAACATATTGGTACAGTGTCACAAAATGGTTCTCTATTGGAAGGCATAAAGTTTTTTAGACTAATATTGTTTCGCATAACACTTTTCGCCGAAATTGTTTTACGCATAATCATCATTACGCATATTTTACGCATAAATACAGGAAGCATAATTGTCATCAAAACTAATGTCTATAAGCATAAGCATAAATAGGCATAATAATCAAATGGCATCATATCAATATGCCTAACAGTATTATGCCAAAAAATAGTTAAGTTTTGTGCCAATGGCTCGTAGTAATTATTGGTATTTATACCAATGGTATGCATACTTAATGTATTATTTAGGAACTAAATCGATGTCAATGATGGTCCGCGAACTATTCCGCGATGTTTAGGCGCTTCGCGCCTAGATTTCATACTAACCTAACCTAACCTAATAATAGTAAATACATGGTAACAACGAAACTGAGTTTTTAAATTATGCATAAAGACATTTATACCAAATAATTATTAGCCCAAACAATAGTATGCGTAATGTGTATTCGGCCAATACAAATTAGTCCAAATGAAATTATGCTATTAGCGTAGTATGCCAAAAAACTATTAGGCTAAAGTATTATTATGCGAAAGTACTGTTATGCCAAAATTAATTATGCCAAATCAATTATAAGAAACAATAATAGTCCAAATAAAATTATGCATTCCAAGGGGATCCCTCACAAAATATATGAAAATTACAGAGTCAGAATACACTTGCTTTTAAAATTTACAAGCAACCCCTGTAGTAACGTAACAGATAAAAGTTTTAGAAAGCCTAGATAGGAATAATTAATGCTTTAATAACACAAACATGAATATGGATGACGTGAGTACCTAATTAATAACTTTATGAGTTCTAGTTTCAAACTAGGGTTTCAGTTCCCTGCGGGTATAGCGCCGAATCAGCCTCTGCGATTCACTAATTTTAATAAAATCTGGTTAGATGATATCAATCTGTCAACCAGTCTCTATACCAGAAAGTAAAGATAACTAAGTTAAAACAATTTTTACTCGCTAATACGGCCGGTTAGCCCGGTGGTTGGAGAACGGTTAAGGTCCCAGGTACAATTCCTGGTTGTGGCATAAGTTGGTCTATTGAATATGAATCTTTGCTCTCTAGTCTTGGGTGTTTATCTACGTAAGTAAGTTTATCCATTGTCTATCACCCACAGTAGAGGCATTAATTTGCTAAATTTAGGACTAGTTGATTGGTGTAACTTGGCCAATGATATTAATAATAATTTTAAACAAAAAAAAACCGACTTCAAATTTGGGCTATACTGAAAGCATTTGTCTAATAATGAGGCTGCCCTTCCATCACCAGCAGGCCTGACTAATTACTGAAATTATAATTTCCAGTCTGCAGGTGCATTCAGTATTGAAAGAATTATCCTTTAACTCCTAAGCATTAAGGAGTTGACCTTCCATCATCAGCTCAGTCATTTTTTTTACTGCCAAACGTAAATGCTGGTGTAGCTTTGAAAAATGTACTAAAAACATTACCTGTGCCAATAAAATTTGAGGGTTGCCCTCGATTTCCCTCATATTCCATCATCAGGTCAAGATATGCTGACAATGGGACCACTTGGAAACTATATCCTTTCAAACAAAATAGAATTTTCCAAATCGGTCCAGGCGTCTTCGAGTAATCAGCGAACACACATAAAAAAATAAAAATAAAAAAAAGATCCCGACGAAAAGAGAACCTCCTCCTTTTTTGAAGTCGGTTAAAAATGGTGACAAATGCATGGGTATACATAATAATACTTGTATTTGAAGCATGCAAACATCAAAGTTTTATACAATTCTTCGTACTGTTTTTTAATTTACTTTTAAACTCAACGTGAATTTAAGTTACAAAAAAATCGATCCCTTTTCCCTAAAACTTTAACTTCTAAAACAAATAATCTACAAACGGACCTCAGAAGCATTTTTCTATAAGAAGGGGTAAAAAACTAAATCGCGAGTCGTTTTAACTTTGCTAAATCCAATACAAATTCATTAATTTTGATAATATAAAAATAGAATAGTTACAACAGAATAATTACAATATAGTCTCGTGATTTAATTGTCAGAAAATTAAGTGAAACAATTTCCTCGATAGAAATAAAAACACAAGGTCACATATTTTTTAACTAACATACTATGATAGAAAAATGTATAGAAACCCCACTCCAAAGCAAGATATTCTCCATTCTTTCCGTACTACATGGCAACCTGGATCTGCTTGGCACTTTGGCTCTCAGCGTATCCGTTTACCTGATGCGATCGCCTTACCGTCATGCAGTGCCGAAAACGTTCCGAAATCACATAAAAATATATTGGAGTGTCGCTGATCGTATAGGGCTGGAGTTAATAAATAATTTATCGAAGAGGTTCGTTTGCAGAGGGCTCACAACTGGCAATCATAATGAAGTTGCGTGAGTTTTTTCAACGAGAACCTTTTTCATGGTACGGTCAAGGACTTTAATTCATGAGCCACCATAGAACCTTTTCAAATAGAATTAAAAAATTAAGAAAATTAAGAGAATTAAGAGAATTAAATTATTAAGATTTCCCTTGATAATTAATGAGATGTCATTATGACGTTTACTGTGATTTGGTTCCATGGTGGCTCATGAATTAAAGTCCTTGACTGTACCTAACTACTTGTGTATTATTGGGCTCTTATGTATACTGTTTCTGTATGGTGTCGGGCTTAGAATAACTTCTCCATTTCTTCCGTGAATGTCGTAAGAGGCGACTAAGGAGGCAAACTTAGGTATGCTTTATGCGACGGGCTAGCAACCTTTCAATTTCTTTTAGATACATACATTTCGCCTCTATTCCCAAATGGGGTATCATGGTACACGGAACGCTACATAAACAAAACCATGACTATTTCACGTATCGTAGGAACTTCTAGCATAATTATTTACGTTTTGAGTTGGCAGAATAACAGTGACAGGTTGCTAGCCTGTCGCCTAAAATATACCCTAACCTATTTTCTTAGTCGCCTTGTACGACATCCACGGAAGAAAAGGAGAGGCGTTATTCTAAACCCGACACCTACATACCCTATAACTACAAACCCTACAACTTACTTAGTATTTACACCCTAAAAAGATTATGACACTTTATAGTCAGTATTGCAACTTTCCCAAAGACCATCCGTCCTCGCAGTGTTGACAGAACTCCATTTTCACCTGTTAGGGTTCCGTAAGCGCTTTTAATTTCCTTTGCCACGTCACGCGACCTAATTTATGGCCCTACTAACAAAAAAGGGGCTAAAACGGGGCCTGAGAAACAAAAATGGGCCATACTTCAAACGAACCTCTCTTCCTTTGAATGTGAAAATATTTGTTTTCTGAGAACAGTTGCATTCTTTTTTGATGCATTATAAAATAAACCTGTAAACCATCCATTATTATTATTAATAAGTCATTCTATAAAAAGTTTTACTTTTTCTTTCAATTTGAAAAAAAAACATTGATTATAATATTATGATATTTAACAAAATGCTCCAAAAATCCTTTTCTTAGCACACTTAGCTCAGGGGTCACGGAATGGAATCTTTAAATTTCTCAAAAAAAATGGACATAATTAGTTTTTCAATTTGTATCGAAAACGCCCGTGATTGTGTGTTGAAAAACAACACTTAAGTGACTCTACTTGATACAATGGTTCATTTAGCCATAACTTATGGCGCTTAAAGCGACTCTGATTTGGAGCGCTGAACCATCAAGACGTTTTCTTTAAACCTTCCTAACCTTACTATACTGACACGTATGTAAAGCTACCCTTTAGGCTACTTGCTTGGCAACGCATCTGCAATCTGTCGGACAATGCGGATGTCTATGAGTGATGGTAGCCAAGTAACTTCTTTGTTTAAAAAAATACGGATTGACGATAAGATAAACAAATACAATGGAACTTGTTATTGTATTCCGCCATCGTGTTACAAAAGCCTATTGGACTGAATAATTAATTATAATTATATAAATCACCGTCCTTGAAAGAATACCGTGTCGAGTGAAAATCTACATAACACAAATTTTAAGGTCTTGTCACAAATATTATTTGTGACAAGACCTTAAGATTTTTTGAATAATCCGTGTTAATAACCAATGTATTGATGGGATTGTTTACATTAGCCATTTCGTTTTACGTCAAATGACGTAAAATACTACCTGTCTATTACTACTAGCCATCATCTAGTCGTCGTTAATCATTTAGTCGCCGCTAACCATCATCTAGTCGCCGCTAGTCGTCATATAGTCGACACTAGCTATCATCTAGTCGACGCTAGCTATCATCTAGTCGACGCTAGCTATCATCTAGTCGACGCTAGCTATCACCTATTCGCCGCTAGTCGCTACTAGTCGTCACTAGTCATCTAGTCGCCGCTAGCCGCAACTAGTCGTCGCTTACCATCATCTATTCTAGTCGTAGCTCCATTTGTAAAAGGAATCAATAATTTAATCTCCTCTTTGTCACCTCTACTTTCCGCTTTTTTAATCCAACCACCCTCGTAATCCCTACTCACCCCATATTCCAGTACATAACTTAGTGTCGTGTCCTGCGATAAAACATTAAGAGCCTTTAAAAATAATGCAGTACTTAACTCGTTCTTAGAATACTTCTCCATTAACATTCTTACTTCATTATCATACCAACACATCGCAAGCAACACCTGACACTCGAGTTATTAGAATAAACTGTTACAAGTGCTGTATCGTCTCAACAACATCAACAATTTGAACATGTAAACATCTTCGACATTTCCTTTACAATCTTGACTTCAATCTAAATTTTGGTTCAAAGTTGTCAGTTACGTCACACCAAGGTTCGCTTCAACCACACAAAAAAAAATGTTTTGGAGTATGTCACTCTTTCTTCTTCTCTGTCGTTTCACTCTTGGCAGAGTGGTCGTGGTCACGTAGAGACGTCAGTTCTGTTGTGCTCTCATGTGACTTTCTTGGGAGTGTAGCTGCAGTGGTTTCCCCTTGCCTTCTGCACCAGACATTTTAGAGTTTATTTTGAACTCAAGGCCGCTGTAGCCTCTTCTGTCCGGTTGCCCGAACAGGTATGTGGTTATCCCGCCACAGCTCGGTCGCCATTACCTCGTTGGTTATCCAGCAGGGGGCACCACGACAGCTGGAATGCTGTCGTACCCTGTATCCGGTGACGAACATCCGGGTCGTGCAGGTGAGGTTGACATTTGGGGCTGACTAGATGTTATTGTCATTCTCCCCCTTACCCCCCATTTCACTCTTTACTCGCCAGTAAATCAGTTTTTCACGTGAAAAAAAAAACATTTAATTGTGACTTATTCCAAAACGTCCAAAATTATATTATTCTTGTTTATTTTGAATCCATTCTACATAACCATACGAGAACAACTCGTGAGTAAACAAAGTTTTCATATGAAAAAACCGGCCAAGAGCGAATTGGACTCGCGCTCTAAGGGTTCCGTACCAAAACCTGCAAAAAATCACGTACCATTTACTTTTAAAATTGATATACCGCTACAACTAAATATTCTGTTAATATTTAAAGTGTCTATCTGTTACTGTTATTAATATTTACCAAAAACACAAAAAAATCACGATTGTTGTATGAGAGCCCCACGCAAATAATTATTTTATTGTTAATATTAGTTGTTATAACGGCAATTAAAATACATAATCTGTGAAAATTTCAACAGTCTAGCTAGCACGGTTCGTGAGATATAGCCTAGCGACAGACGGACGGGGGGACGGACAGCGAAGTCTCAGTAATAGCGTTCTATTTTCACCCTTTAGTTACGGAAACCTAAAAAAGCAGGTAAAAGTGACTTATGTCAAGACAAATTGTAGTCACTTTGGATGAATCCATCACTCTAAAAATCTTTTAAAAACACATCATTTTGTATCTGAATACTAAACTTAAGAGTTCCCGTTTTGCCCGTATAGGGTTAAGTTGTTTTCTTATTAATATTGGTAGACTATAGGTAGGTAGTTAAAATTTCAATCGTGCCATAAATCTCACTGGCCATAATTAAAGAAATCCCGGAAATGTTTATTTCAATCCTAATTTCGTCAAACCATGTCATTTGAAATTTGTTCAATTTAAAATTGGTGCGAGTTAGAAGCAAAAGGAAGTTTCCCTTGGGCACCAAGGGTTCTGTCACAGCTGCTTATTTTGCAGATACTCCGTTCCAAACAAATTAGATCTTCCAGATAGATAAATTAAACAAGGTGGAAGCGAACCATGTTGTGACAAGGGAACGAAAACGATTATACCCTAAAAAGAAGTAGCACTGAAGATGTTTCGGCTTTTGGAAAAAACTGAATAACGGCAGCCTTAAAAATGTGGTAAGTACATTATAATTTATAAAAATGTAGGCATTCGCGCGTAGAACCTGTTTTTTGAGCATGAAACTACTGTGAGATTCACATTGCCGTTACCGATTTGTTCTTGACGTACCGCTAGCTCGTCGCCCAAAGCATACCTAAACCTATTTCTTTAGTCGCGTTTTACATCGGAATAAATGAAGAGGTAATAATTATATTGAAAAGCCGACACCACATGATTTTTTTTTAATCACCTAAAACCACTTCACATGAACCAACAGAATAAGTGGAGTAGGCAGGAAAAGTGATCTTTCTGTCACCCCGTTTCTTTACGAAGGGCCTCGTCGCAAATTCGTCGCTCGTCAGTCTCCGGCCGTTCAATTCGTCGCTACCCTTTTCCGCATCTACTCCGACCTTATTTCCAACGAGAAATACCACTTAAGGAACATGCCTTTTCTTCAATACTTTTTATTGTGCTTGTTTATTTCGCTTTCGCGTCGCTAATGATTGCTTATGGAAAGGTCAGCGGGCTAAGCCTCTTTATCTGGGCTTTATTAAGAATGTACGGGGGAGGGATGAATGAAGGCTATTAATGGTGTAGTGCGGCGTTCATAAATGATGGTCTGGTGTAGGCGACGGCATGATTCGGAAGACTTGCTTTTGAACAGACTCCGGTGTTTTGAATTAGTTCTTTATGTGACTACTGCGTAATGTGAAGTACTACCCAGAGTCAAATTTCAATACTGACATTTGTCTCTTAAAAAGGAAATTAGATGGTGGGAAAACTTTGATCGTATGAATTTGATACTTAAATGTAATGTAAAGTTCAAATTTACAGGACAGGGCGACAGGAGGTTATGAAATCAGGTAAAAAATACTGTACTTTTTATGAAATTCCGTTTACAATGGCCTCACAAGCTCGCATCGCCAACCACGTCAAATGCTTCAAATTTGAACGTATCATGGTCTTCTTCTTGGATCATCTGCTTTTGGAATGTGCTTTAGTACTGATTTTGGAATGTGAACATTATGGTGCTACTTCAAATACAGATTTAGTAACACGAAAATGATTTCGATGTAGATAAACGTAGGATAAAGTTATGGATGTTACCTAGAAACTAAGATTACAATAGCTATCTACTAATTATTAATACCCGGCCAGCATTCACCGAATAGTAAACAGACGTGGGTGGTCAAAGCTCCCGGGATTATTTAGCAATCGCTACAAATGTTGGTATAAATGTGACAAAGAAACAAAGTTCTGATGAGATTCCGGGTAGAATATTGTATCTATGTTCACCTCTTGGTGAAATACTAATATACATATAGCTAGGTAAATTATTGTTGTATTCGTAAGTTAAATTTTATATCGGACTTTCATACATACGCCTGTATTTCCAAGCGATAGGCAGATCACTCGAAACTCTGGAAAGATAAAACTATTCAACTATGAACTATTTCAAGATCCGTAGCCAATTTTAGCATAATTTTAGGTACCGAGTTAGAGAAAAGAGATAAAATAACGACAGATCCCCTATCACCTGAAAATAATGCGTCGTATTATCAACACAGTACAGATTGCAGTCGGTAAATACAGATTGCTTTTTGTATTTTGTTTATCGGTTAAAAATACCCTAATGAACGCGTAATATTCATATTAAGTTCATACCTAAAGTCATCCCGTACAGTTAACTGAAAACTTAAAGACTGAAGCTACTAAAGAAAGAACGTTCTCAAAACACAAACGAACAATTTGCAAGAGCAAAACAATTCTCTGTAACTCGAAGACTACTAAATTAAAAAAGTTACTGTGTATTTAATTAAACAAACAAATAATTATCTAGCGTGTAAGCGATTCGCGAAAGACAACTTTAGATTGCCGGGGACGATTTATTGATACAGAAGTTTGGTGGGCCCTGGAAATTCAGGCTTATTCATAATTTATATTAATTTTAGACGGCCGAAGTTTGCTGCCAACTCCAGTAGATACTTGCCTTAAAGAACAATTCCGTCCAACTGCCTTGGTACGCAATAAATACAGTATTGGTAATTCAAATTAAATCTGAACATTCGTAAGTTAACATACATATTTACCTAGTTCCCAAATGGGTTAGGCGGAGCACACGAAGCGCTTTGTAGACAAAATCTTAAACTATTTCACGCTTTATAGTCATTCATTGTTTTTTAAGTTCCAAGTTAGATGAGAAAAAGAAGTTAGTTTTCCGTATTGTGACGGGATAGAATAACACCTCTCCATTTCTTCCGTGGATGTCGTAAGAGGCGACTAGGGAAATGGTTTAGGTATGCTTTAGGCGACAGGCTTGCAACCTGTCACTATTCTACCTCTTCCATCTTTGCAGACCTAAAACTACGCTAGTGGCGGTTACAAAGCGTGATATAGTCGTAATCATGGGTTTGTCTATGTCACGTTTCGTGTGCTCTGCCTACCCCATTTGGTAACACAGGCGTGATTGTATGTATGTATGTTAGTTACATGAAAAAGTTATAATATTTAGCGACAGTGGTAGTCGTAAGAAATTACTTAGGAAATATTATACCTCTTTACTAAACTTGACATAATTAAACCAAAAAAATATGCAAGAAGGGACTATTTAAAACAGCGTAAAATAATCATAGTTTTGTCTATGTAGTAGTCTCTTCCTATCTCAATTGGGAATACACGCGTGATGTGTAGGTAAAAAACCTTAGAAACGCAATAGTTTAGCATTAATAACAACAGTTAAGCTAAGTGCTTGTACTTATAATTACAAACGAACTGGCTCCGTGAACTAGGACAACGATTACCTACTGGCCTGCCCTCCTTACTTAAAAGATCGTATCTCTATAAGAATCCTTAGGCACTTTGGTCCTTTTGTTTTATAGCAGAAGGGTAAACCTTGACAGCGTAACAGTTCCATTAAGAAGTAGAGTTATTATAACGCAACTAGGTCCCAGAGAGTTGGAATACTCAGTTAAAAATAAATCATTGTTATTACACATACCGCAGTGGTTTAAGATCGTACGGCAAAAATAGTGGGGGTAAACGGCGGGTCGGGGACAGCGTAGGGAGGTGATAAATAAAGTAAAAATAAAAACTTTTTTTTTTGGTTTCTTTTTACAGATATAGGTTGAGACCTCCTATTAAGTTAGAAACGTGTGTCAGGAAGCCTCGCTCTTCTTAACATAGTTACAGTAGATCAGTGATTTAAAAAGGACTACGTGTTCATGTGTGTGTGTGTATATGTGTGTAAAGGAACTACCAAAAAAGTGTAGCCGTATTCCCCTTCTCTCCTCTCTCTATACTCCTTCCACTTTTACCGAGCAATTACATTACGACGATTTTTACATGGCGAAATGCCTGAATATTATATTTTAAAGTGTAGTACCGTTCAAGTTTTTGCAGTAAGTGGAGACGTGAGACCTCACGCAATTCCTTCTATGTTTAATTAATTAAAAGTTAAAACTTAATTGAAAAGAATTACCAGTAAATACACTTGGTCATCCTACATGAACATGACGACGTCATGTGCCATCGCGTCGCTAAGGCGGGAAATTTGACGAATCTTAAAGTTGCGACCACACCAATGCTTAAAAAACGGCAGCATGCATCAAAAACAGAGAGGTCACTGCGAATTCGTACCGTCATCGCTTTTTAAGTATTGGTGTGGTCGCAACTTTATACGTCTTTGTTTATGCAATATGACAATGACAGTTACAAGTTATTACTCATAAATTATCAATTGCCAGTAAATTTGAAAAGAGGTTATAAGCTTTTAGATACAAATAAGTAGAGTGACAAGGATTTTAGAATAAAAATTATCTCAAAATTAAAATAAGTTTGAAAAAAAAACAAGTTCTTTTCATGTAATTACGAGTTCAGCGTGATCGCCATCAATTACTGAGTTAGAAAAAATGGTACCTGATCACGGATTACAAGTCACCGTGTATATTATTATGTACTACAATTTCACAGTTCAAGTAGTGACTCTTGAAAAAGTTGCAAATTGTTCATTGATGTGTGCGATCAGCAACCGCTCTCGGACTGGTTAACTGTTCCGAAATATCGTGTCAGTGAGACGTGTCTATAGGTACCACTGCAAACAGGGATTGTTGAACCACTTACCTATGTTTGTAACTTGGTCGTGTAATACTAATGCAATAGCTGACATCTATTCGGTCACATCGGTCATTGATTACACGTCTAAATTGCGAACAGTGGCAAGTGGCTCAACAATCCCGGTTCGTGACTGGTACGCGTGTGTTGCTCGAGCACACATTGTATAAAGATTTACTTCTGTACCTGTTTTGTGTTATTTGAGAATCAATAATTGAACTACCCACGCCCAACTCAGATATAATACAATATAAACCTCACTAAGCACAATTATATTCACGATCTATTGTTTTATTGGTTTGTGAAGCTCATACCGATATGTCTGATGAGGGTTGTATTGAACTAAAATTATACAGCGAGGATCTGGTACTGAATAAACGTATCCTGGTTTATTCATAACGTTGCTTGTTGCTATGAATTGTTCGAGAAGATAAAACAAGTGAAATAAGTTAACAGTCCTCGTTTTAGAATCAGAAATATTACTTATAAAAAATGAAATCAAAGAATATTGTCATACAAAATTTTAAAATAAAACGCTCTGCTTTCTAACCCAACAAATCTTTCCGTATTCGGAATTTGAATCTCCTCAAAATCGTCTTCTCCGAGAACCTATCCATCTATAGTCCAACAACATTCACCTGTTTCTTCTTACTTTTTAACAAACGTAGCTCTCCGAATATAGTTCAACATTCACTTGTTTCTCTTCAGGTATTTCTTAGGAACATGCCCACTGTTTTTAGATACTAAAGCCCTGATACAAAGAGACTTGCACCGTAAAATACCTCGTTACGGCTAATGATGATCACCTCACCCGGAGTCACTAAGTGCCTGTACAGCAGTGAAATTTCCTATTCAAATCTAGCCGGCAACGCGTGCAAACGACTGAAAAGTACCGAGCAATATCTCACGGAAGGTTCTTTTGATTAATTTCGTTATAAAGTTCAGACAGTCTCAGCTTTTTACTTCGGCTTCTTTATTGCTGGCACTTAGCTGTGTCGCGTACTGCGGCAGTGCCATAGAATATTTAAAGAGACGCGACACTGTTTTAAGTTTGTAGTGTCACTATTGCACCTGTTTTATGTTGAACTTTTAGAGTTGACTTGGGTTGAAAGATGCTACGAAACGTGGAATAATCGTGGTTTTGTCTATGTACCGTTTCGTGTGCCTGCCCCATTTGGTAATACAAGTGTTTGTAAGCTACCTAGAGATTTAGTTTTGTTTGACACAATGTAATTAATAATAATTTGCTTGTTGGAAATCACGTTGATTTAAGTGTTTGCCTACTCATTATAAAAATGGCTTTGTCAAACCGTCCAAAATTGAAGTTTCAAAAGCGTTCCTATGATTACATCCAACAAATCTATATATGCGTCACGTTTTCTAAATGTTTCCATCTTAATAACAAAGATGTGGACAAACATTTGGCCAACAGGGCCAACATAACATTCGTTTCCCGCCTACCCGCATATCCATATCTTCCCGAAGCGTTACATGGCATAAGCGTCGTCAAATCTCGCCCAGGCATTAACAAAGGTCATCTGAAGTGCGGGCTATCAATAAAGTGACCCCCTTTTTAGGCACGGGTAAGGGGAGGGGTATACCCAGATATTCAATCACGGATAACGTATGCGCGACCCATGTTGTGTCCACTCTTCATTTAGGGAGTTAGTGATAAATCTTTGCCGTTGATTTGATTATGGGATCTGTATGGCAACACTTGCAAGTCGAGATTTCTGATATCTCTAATTTGACTGATAGGTATTTATCTCGGGCGCGACTGTACCATCGAACCAATTGATTCCTGACCCATTATAGAACCTATTCACAGTAAACGTCACAGTGACATTGCATTGCTCGACAGGCGAAATCTCAATAACGTTTATTGTGACAACGTTCTGCGATGGGTCAAGAATCAGTTGGTTCAATAGTACTTGCACCTTGTCGTGCTAAGGCTGTTAATGTATGTAATCAATAGAATGCGTGGTATGTATGCAGCGTGAGCCAATGTATAAACACGAACCGAGCTTTTTTAGGAGTTGTTGTGACGATTTACTAACAAAGTAATTATGCTGTGCATTTTTTATGAAGTAACACGAGAGGAATTGTGTGTTGAAGTTAGCACTATGTAAACTTAGATAGTAAGTATTTTAGAACATGCTGTAGGTATATTGGATACAAGCGTGTCGTGAACTAAGCATAGTGTCTTTGTTACATCTGAAAATTGTATGGACTAAATCCGAACCCAAACTTGCACCTTTTTAATCTAAAACAAAAATTCCACAGGTATTTCCTCGTACGTTTCTCCTCAGTTAAAGACGTCTTTCAACCCAAGACTGGCCAAGGCAAGACAGTCTTTTGTTCTGTCAGGTTTCGCTGCACTCTGTTGCTATGCGGACAATTTCGAAACTGGAAAGCCGCCTTTGTTAGCTTTATAACCTAGAACACCTTTAGTTTAACAAACTATTTCGCAAATTGTTCAGGCGTTGGCTCGTTCAAAATGAAGGAAAGTTGAGAATATTGTGCAATGAAATTACGTGGGTGTTCCGTGGCTTTGTATTATCTGGAGTTGTAATAAAGTCGTTGTTAACACAGGGATTTTATCGCTGATTAAAATCACGGCTATTCTGGCGTTTAAGTGCCAAATCTGCAGTGAATTATGGAGTACTTAATAACTAGTCACAAAACAAGTAAGTACGCACAGAAGTCAATCACGTGTATATGTCACCGGAAAATAACAAAATCTGTATAGTATCCGTATATATTCGTAAGATCCCAAACGAGCGACCAAACTTTTTTTACGCCTACATTTTCGATTTTTTTTATCTAATCTAACATAACAAAACCTAATCTCACCTACACTAACACAATCTAACCTAACCTAACCTAAATTGATTATTTTACGAAAATGAGGCCGTAAAATAATACAATTTGTCTCTCGTTTGGAATCTTACGGAAGTTTATAAATTTCCTGGAAAAAATTAGGATATTTATAAACTTACTTATACCAGATATACCTTGACCTATTTTCTTAAGACATCCACAGAATAAATTAAAATAATAAATAAATTCAACACCCTACACCACGCGAGAAAATTGTTACCTAATTTGTAGTTTCATTTTAATCTTTGACGGGCCGCTTTGTAAATATAAGTTGGCGTGTGTGATTACACTTTGTTTATACGGATGCAAATGTAAGGTAAAATTTTGTAGTACGATTCAAAGATTGCAGGAAATTACCAGAAGTTACGAGGATCGTAAAAAACTCAAACTGAGTCTGTCATTAAGGGTTGTACTTATCTAAACCTTTCAAGATGACATTGTGGTATCTAGATTTTTTAACGATAAGATTTGCCGGTTGTTAGAATTAATAATCGAAGTTTATATAATCTTTTTTCGTAATATAAATTAAATAGTTATAACGTCGTGTGGGACTATAAGTAATACCTCTAGGTATTTTTTTTTCTGTAGATGTCAAGTGGCAAGTGTAGGTTGTGAGGAATGCTTTGGCCGACCTGTCATTTTTGAACTTAAAACTGTATAATAGTGCGAAGCGTTAAATGTTTTTTTTTTTAAGTATCTTGTATTCGTTCTTCTAATGTAAGATAGTTCCCTTTTTTAATATAAATAATATACATATAGCATAAATAAGAATCAACAGTTCCAAGAATAAAGAAGATATTAGACAAAATTATTCCAAAAAAACTCTCCGTACTTATATAAATACATTGAGTAGTAAACTTATTTCATGGACACAGACTTGCAGGTTACATACAATTAAATACTTTTCTCTACAACTAAACAAAAACACAAGAAATAATTTGTATCACGATCAATGTATCATTTTATATAAATCAGTTCCAACAAAATCCGCAAAATATCACAGCAAAAATTAACAAAGCTTTCATTCAAAGTGCTAATTAATGATATTAATTGAGACTTAAATCACACCCAAAAACAACTAAATCAAACTGCAAACGCGTTTAAAATCACATTCAATCAATACATTGTAATCGAAATATTCAACTCCTTCTCAGGTATCAGTTTCAGTATCCGATGCTGATACAGAAACCGTATCAGCTGTTAATTAACGTTAATTATCGCAATTTGCCATAAAAGACTTAACTTTGCTATTCCGGATAATATCGATCGATCAGTTAATAGCCGCCCTCGTCGAAGCCGTTAATGGGGTTCTATTATGTAATTCGGCGATACGACTGTCGACACGTGATTTTGGAATGGACCGTAAATCGTTAGCGTTCGATCTTGCTCGAACTCGCCTGGATTTGCTTTTTCTCTGTAGGGCTAGGCACGTAATTACGTTAGCTATCCAGCTATTTCACTTGCGCGATAGATACGTCTACGCGACAAATACAGGGACTAACAGACATGGTGATATTTCACAGTGATATACATAGGTCGCTCTGTCCCCTTAGCACGACAGAGCGTGAGTAGAGATACGCGCGACATAGACTATACCTGTCACTGTCTAACTAGAGACGTCATAAAGTGACAGATAGACTATCCCGCGCGCGACGCGACTAGAGCGTGTTGCCGTGCTAAGCCTATTAGAATCTTTTTTTTCGCCAGAAAAATATTCAATCGTATTTTTTAAGTCAAAATGGTATGCTTTTTTTTAATTCTGGGTTCGCTAGACACTCCGATATCAAATTGCACGTTCACTACGAGTACCAGCTATTGCGATGCAGTGGTCCTATTTTTTATATGTATTTGTAGCTTGTATAACTGCTTAATATATCTCAGTCAGGTTTGTCAAGACCCCTTTTGACAAGACGAGAATGCGTGGAGATGTAGCATTGAAATATATACCAATGACTAAGATCTCTACGTCCTCTTAAAGCCAACGAAACAATCAAAATCAAACCTCTCAGTCTACGCCATCTCGAGATATATCCAGCATGTCGTTACATCGCCTTTCCAATACATTTGCAAATGGACCCAAAAGGGTGCCTCCCGATGACCTTCTATCATGAAATATGGCATGAAGCAATGTCATGTCAATAGTCTCCACATTTTGTACACTGTGTTTTCAAAAAAAATCTTTTTGCCGAGTTTCTTGCGACGCATTCTTCTTGGCAACTATGGTCTTTCCGAAGCGCTGGTTGACTCGAAATTTACGTGTAAAAGTGCTTGCATCGCAAAAATAAATAGCTACCTACTTTATAAATTAGTAATATAGAATTGTGCAGTGCATAGATCCCTAACAGAACATATAGATCAGGGATCGAATACCGGTATTATTTTCATACATTTATACCGGTATTTAATTACGGTATCTCAGTTGTTTTTGTATTTTATTGCATTTTTAAC
>BHDV01017177.1:41913-78847 GCA_005406045.1 Adoxophyes honmai | reverse complement strand
GGCTAATGATCGTTCATCGTGGGGTTTACTTAACAGCTTAGAGGGTTCTAAATCAGATAGAGCTATTCCTTCTGAAGCCTTGAATGTGCTGAGAGCTACGTATACCTACTTGATCTTTAGTAAATATGTACATAAACAGAAGTTTCCTTTCAGGATATAGCTAATTTGAAGTCGGTTTTTTTTTGTTTAAAATTATTTTCATTTGACGTCGTGGTTTCGCAGGCTTACCTAAATACTATCTAGGAATACCCAGCTAAAATTCCGAATTAAAGGAGATATTTTAGTTTTTATTAATACCGGTAACGATCCCTGATATAGATAGAAACAGCAGTCCGTTATCCTATTTAGTCTAGTATGATTTAAGCGATTTTTTATCTGCGTATAAATGCTATATTTACATACGTCGGTGCCAACAGATACTTGACGGTAAAGTATAAGTTATCTGCGCTGTGTGTGTTAGCTCACTGAATTGTATAAGAAACGATATTGGCTGATATCCGTTTAGATACAGATATCTTATAGTATCTGCTTAGTTTGTGACACGCTTTAGGTTGATGATGATGTGTTAATAATGGTACAGAACCCTTCATACATGAGTCTGATTCGCATTTGGCTCGTTTTTCATCCTTGTCTTACTCCATGTTTTATTAGGCGATAGAATGAGAAAGATGAGAATATCTCTAACGTTATATAGTATAAGGAATTTATAATATTCTTTAGCATCATCTAATAACACTTTATAGCCTAGGACAATTTTATTCAATTATGTTTACTGCCGGCCATAAACATAATATAACTTTATTGAGTGTTGTCTGTACTTACCTAGTTATTTTCAAAGGATTTCCTTGTATCATAAAAAATACTTCACCATTTATTATAGTAGAGAACAGTCATCAACATAATTACTATTTTATTTTGATTCTATTGTTCTTGAAGAAACTTCCTTTTGATGATCTTTGCTAATGACACCTGACCTCTGGACTTGACGATGATGAAGATCAGTAAAATTAACATTATGTATTTATTACCAGGGCCCTATCATTTCATACATCTGACATACATATCATACATGAGAGAGTTATTGTCATTCAGATGCACAATAAACGTCTTTAAATATTTATTTCACCGTTGTTGTACTTCACAAGTTCCGTAATACATACATACTTAACGTCTGTATTCTCAAAGATGTAGGCAGAGCACATGAAACGCTATATCTACAGTCATAACCATGAATACTTAATTATTTATTTTTGTTTTAAGTTAAGATACAATATTTACAGGTTACTAGCCTGTCGCCTTAAATGTACCTAAACCTATTTATATCCTTTGTCGCATCTTAACATAAACACAGAAAAAATGGAGACGTGTTATGTGAAGGGGTAAAAGTCCATTAGGAATGAACAACATGAAGATAAACTTGATTGTACATGTCTGCCGCGTCGATCCAAAATATTGGTCCCTCTGAGGGACCGTTGGGAAAAATATGCTAATAGAGAAATCTTTTTCACGCAGATGTTATGCCTCGGGACCAATTGCCGAAGGAAGTGTGTTGAATGCAATTTTACGAAATGTAGTTTAGAAATTCCTACAGCGCGATGAATGTAGCTTATTAGAAATAGTTGATTGTTGTGTCTAACTAGGTTGCCTACAGGTGCTAGACAACTGTACTTCATTGTTTTTTTTTTGTGGAAAATTCTCCGACTCGTAGCAGCACAAGGGTATGAGCGGCTCTCCTACAAAAGGTGGGCTTAACCTCTAAAGACCACACAATCTCCTTCCTGGCCATTGTGTGGATGGTCCGGGAACCCATAAGGAAAATGTCCGGTACACCCAATGTGCTATGCGGTTTCTGAATTCCTCGCCCCCCTCCCTTGTTGGTGCTACACAGCGCAAGTTAGCCGCCGTAAGATCCTCATGCGCAAACGACAGACTATCCGCGACGGACTTTTTAGTCTGTGAAAATAGAACCTGAAATTATAATTATGCAGTAACGAACACGACGCGAAAAAAGGCCGGCGCACAATGCATGCAATCCACGTAGACTTTATGTGCGCCGCAGATTCGACCGCACAAAAAGTCTGTCGTCCGCGCTGCGTCTTAATGTCCTTTGACTTATAATTTCAACTCAATCGATAAATAATCGGGAAGTGAACCAGTGTTCAATGTATAATGGATTTTTAAGAAGAACCTTCTTTTATTTTCAGGAGACAGTACAATTCTCCACAACGTGTCAGGGGAGTTCCGTTCTGGTGAGCTGACTTGCATCCTTGGACCCTCCGGAGCTGGTAAATCCTCGCTCCTGAACATCCTAGCAGGATATGCGTAAGTATTTTTGTATAAAGGCAAATTAGTAGCGACTAGGTTCATAATTAGGTATCGGTTTTGTTAATTTTTAGCGAGGTTTCTAGTTTTTACGTGTATAATATCGTATGTAATAGTTGCTATAATATTGTATTATTCCAAATTTGCACAGAAATTTTATTACAATGGTACATTTTTTTTTTTTTTTGCCCGTGTGGTGCCGGGTTAGAATAGCACCTCCCCCTTTCTTCCCTAGGATGTCGTAAGAGTCGACTCTGGGAAAGGGTTAGTGTATTGTGGGCGATGGGCTAGCAACCTGTCACTGCAATATCACGTTTAACCATCTGGTTACCCTGAAATTGCTAAACTTTGCACTGGATTTTTGAATTCATGTGCTCTGCCTACCCCTCTTGGGAATACAGGCATGAGGATATGTATGTGTGTATCTATTTTTTTAGACTTAACTATGTTACTACTTTTTCCTATAGTGGCATATTTAAAGCAAACTTTTCCTGCCAGCTACATTACTCTAAAAACATTAACGGCTATTAAATAAGGTCCCACGCCCACTAGCCTCTGGCGTTTGTTCGCGCGGAAAAAACGTTCGCCCACAGCAATAAAGATGGTCATTCATTATTAAAAAGGTTCCGATACGTCGGTCTTAACTCAATTCTGAAAAAACCGAACCGAATCCCATATCATATTTTATTAAAACGGATTCCTGCGCCGTGACACTTGAAACGTGAAACTGGGATGTAGATGCTTCTAGGAAAACTTATACATTTCCAATGTTCTTCTACAGCAAGTTGTAAAAAGCTTGCACTATTTTTAACACGAATATAATGAAATTCCAAGATACGTACAAACGTCACGCCCGTATTCTCAGATAGGGTAGGCAGAGCATACGAAACGCATATAGGTAGACAAAACCATGAATTCGTACCCACCCCTAGTATGTATAGGTTCCAAGCTAGATAAAAGAGATATAATAGTGACAAGTTGCTAGCCTGTCGCTTAAAATACACGTTAACCCTTATTTCTTAGTCACCTCTTGTGATATCCACGGAAGTAAGGGAGAGGTGTTATTCTAAACCCGCAGCGCTATTGTCAACGCACCAAAAATCTACATCGTTTTTAATTTGACAGTTGAAACCAAAAATAGCTTTGAAATGGAATCATTTCAAAGCGATCTGACACTGAAACATGCAAATTAAAAACGATGTCGATTTTTGGTGCGTTAGACAATAGCGCTGCCGACACATGTTACATATTACATGCAAATAAGCTGATCTATGATTCTGATTTCCTTGATTGAATAGAAGGTTTTATCTTCAAGCCTTTGAAATAGTTTTAAGTTTTAAATTCTATCTCACTCAGACAGTGTTAAGTAGTGGAAATGAATTCAAGTACTTTATAACAAAGGTGAGAGTGAGAAGGTTCCATGTCCTAAAAGCCCCGTTTGGACGCGCAGTGACGAAGCAACTCGCGCGACAGTGAAAAAGCGATCCCATTTTACTTACTTATCGAATCGAATGTCATGATGATATTGAACTTGAAATTATATCGAGAATCCAAAAGAGTAATGTATTTTTTGAATTCATTAGTTATTTTGGGACTTTCTTCAATAAAAGAATACGTCAATCCCGTTAAAACAACACATTAAAAAAATACAGAAATCAGAACATTAACTTAAAATACTTACACTAAACTTATAAAACATTTTGACAGCAACACAAACAGGTTCAGATAAAATAGATAAATGTAAAGCAATCTATTACTATTTCACGTTTCGTAGCCACTTCAAGCATATTTTTAGGCTTCGAGTAGGCAGGAATAATAGTGACAGGTTGGTAACCTGTCGCCTGGTAACCTGTATAACCTATTTCCTAAGTCGCCTCTTGTGACATCCACGAAAGAAAGGAAAAGTGCTACTCTAAACCTGACACCATACGGAAAATTATACTCAGTAAGTGAATAAATAATAATAAGTATATAATACTTAGTAGTAAAACTTAATAATTACCCGCGTGAGCTCACATAAAACCATTAATTTAATCACTAATAACCATTAACAGGTAGTTATGTGACACCATAACAAGCGTCTCTTGAATAAAAAACACTGGTGCGTTATTCGATAATATCCGAGTCATATTAAAGCAAAGTAAGATTCAAATTTTATTAAATTAGAAAAAAGTAGCAATATCATCACTTCTTTTTATTATCTTGACGTCAATATTGGTATGTTTGTCTGAGGCATCATGTCTCACGAACAGATGGAAACGCAATTTTTTTGCGGTAATCCTTCACCAAGTCCTGCCAGAATTACATGTTTCAAAGTTAAGCTTATGTACGAGTATTACTATTTATTTATACATTTAGATCACATTAATTAATGAATACAATGACGGGCAATGGAAAACCAATGACGCGGTTCCGAATAACGAGTTGACTAAAGTTTTTTCTCTTCCCCTGGATTGAAAATTCGAATTTTTTTAAGTCTACCAGCGCTTTAGAGCGACCACCATCGCAAGAAGAATGCGCCGCAAGAAACTTGGCAGAAAATAATTCTTTCAAAGTACAAGTATCTTACTAATATTATAAACGTGAAAGTTTGTGAGTATGGATGGATGGATGGATGTTTGTTACTCCTTCACGCAAAAACTACTGAATGGATTTTCATGAAACTTTACAGTAATGTAGCTTATACATCAGAATAGCACATAGGCTACAATTTATAAAGATTTTGTTTGAATTTTCCAAAATATGACGATAAGTGTCGAGAAAGTAAGAAAAAATCTAATGTCTGCTGGCTATTCTGGCTGGCGCTTCCTAATAATAATTCCGAAATCTCTTCTGTGTTAGCCCGAATTTAACGCGTGCGAAGCCGCGGGCATAAGCTAGTTTAATATAAAAAAATGTGAAAAAAGACAGTGTAGTAGTTGTGGATATTTAAACCCACTTCGTCCAATAAACAACACCTGGCTTCTGTCCCTCTGCTAAATCACTTCCACTACGGAATACAGGCTCCGGCAGTTTGTCTCCGCGGCGGTAAAACAAAGTTATGAATCGTAAACGGAACGGAAGCATTATTGTTTCACAGACTGCCGCGGTTGTGCGTTAGTTTTTACTGTCAGTTTTGTGTCCCCGGCGTGTGCTTTCTAGGAAACTAGAGCCTTTGTGGATGGTAGGAAAGTCAGCATAATTTGGCGCGAAAGACCAGAGAAGTTTGAGTTAGACTTGCACACGAAATACTACCATTCTCCGAAACGATTGGTACCATCTTCTCCAAACAGTAATGATGGGAAAAATAACAGGAAAACGCAAGGTCGGGAGACGCAGATTGTCATGGCTCCGGAACATCAGGGAGTGGACAGGCATCAGGACCGTGGAGGAGTTGTTCAGACTCGCCATGGACAGGGTCCGATTTAAAGAGCTGACTGCCAACCTTCAGTAGTGAAGTGGCACTTTAAGAAGAAGAAGTAGTCGTAGGTATATATACCGCTAAATTCTCTGCTAAATGATTGGCGCAATGATGTGCTCCTGTCGCCAAGTTAGGGTACTGTTGGTGAATTCGAGGGTAATCAAGAGCAAAATCTCTCATTTCTGACATCGACAGCATTTCATGGGATTTATGCATTTTCCGGGATAAAAAGTAGCCTATGTGTTAATCCAGGGTAAAATTGGTACAGCTGATAGCGCGTGAAGAAATAACTAATGTAACCTACACACACACATACTCGCCTTTATAATATCATATTTTTTATGTAGTCAGTATTTCTGTTTACTTTTTATTGTATTACTACTATTATTTGTAACTATAATAATCTATTTTCGTCTTTATTCACTGTGGTATTTAAGGCTTTCATACGTTTCGTATCGAATTTTTTCTTGCTCGTTAGTCTGTCTGGGCACTAAAAAAGGTTAAGATGGGTTTATTACCTAATACGTTTACTATCTCTTTTATGAACTAGTAAATGTTTTATAACATACTAAAACAAGCTCTGAATTTTGCGTCAGAATTGAATAGAATTTCTTCGTCTCCCACGCTGCCAAAATGCTGTGCCAAGAAGGTGTTTATTTTGTTGCGATAAGCACTGATTAAAATAAAAGGATATAACTTTCGAAGTACTTTCAAAGTTGGAACGACAAACCAAAATCATATTTCTATTAGAGAAATTTTGTTGGAGTGGATAGTAAGGATGCAGCAACAGGAGAAGTGGTCGACACGTCGTTGCATCATGCTGCTGCAGTCATGTTGGCACTAGCCCTACGTACTGTAATACCGTATGTACTTAATAATATATTATGATGAATAGCTGTGACAAAGTGCTCCTACATTGACTTTCTTTACCAAACAAACAAAAGCTCTAACTAAAACTTTAACCATGACAGCTAAGTGAAATCCAACAAAGTCCGCTTTCAACGGACGCCAAAACTAGAATGAGTTAGTTAATTTTGCAAGTAGAGTGCAAATTTAACTGAATCGCAGTTGTTTAGAAGTTTGGTGGACTGACTGACATCTGTGTTACGTAGTGGTGTTTACTGTTTACTTACAAAACTGTTTTGTAGTTTGCAGCACATGTGAACAAAAGTTTGGTACCTACATTTGAACGGCGCGTTAACATAAAAGTTGAAAGCAATGACGGTTTGCTGAATGGGAACGTTATAGCCGATCAACATCAAGAGTAGAAAATAAAACGAATCTACACACGTTTTTATATCGTGATTAGCTGGACATGTTTTGGCCTAATTTGTGACACATAATCTAGAGGTACGTACCACGGGAGGGAACAGACAAGCACTGCTATCTGGTACCGTAGATGATGGGTCACGGTTTGACCCGAAACATGTCGAGTTAATTTCGATATAAAAACGTGAGTAGATCCATTTTTTTTCACTATAAGTGAGTCTCGCGGTAGTTTTATGTTTAAAACATCAAGAGCATTTGAAAGCAGCGGTGCTTGCGCTATTGCGTTCCGGTATGAACAATAAGACAGCAGATATCTACAATAATTTACTGTCACAATTACACTACCTCGGGGATGGCAACACATCTACAATTTTGGTCTTATATTGCTATGGTACCTAATCGTCTTCCGCTTTTACTTTTCTAGTGGTTTAAAAAAGACACCGATCTTTGAAAAATATTCCTAGGATTTTGCAACTTTTTCGAACGCCAACGATAGCTTGTTGTTGTTTTGAGTTTGTTGCCAATGTTTGACTGGCTGTGTCAGTTTCAAACTGCAATATCTTAGAAAAATGACAGATCAGATATGGCTCAAACCTATCACCAAACCACCAGAAGGAAACTGGCTTTCGTATGAAAAAAATGCATCGAAATTGTTCCATCTGCTTCAGTCACAATGCCATACCATAAACATACGAGTAAACATATAAGTCAAATTTAAAACACTCTTTTTTTCTCACTAGATGTTAAACATGGTTAAGAATAGCATCTGTCAACTAAGCAAAAGGCAACATGGACAAATTGGTGTAGGTATGCTTTATGCAACTACTTTATACTAACATCCTGTCACTATAATAACTGAAACCTAAAAATATGCCAGAAGTGGCTGCGAAACTTGAAATAGTTTAACTTCGACTCTGTAGTCTATCGTAAGCTCTGTCAACCCCACTAGGGAATGTATGTATGTATGTAATATTTGACGGCCGGATAGCCCAGCGGTTAGAGAACCTGACTGTGAAGCTTGAGGTCCCGGGTTCGATCCCCGGTCGGGGCAGATGTTTGTATGATGAATACGAATGTTTGCTTTCGGGTCTTGGATGTTTATCTATATATAAGTAAGTTTATCCGTTGTCTAGGACCCATAACACAGGCATTAAATTGCCTACTTTGGGACTAGGTGATTGGTGTAAAAAATTGTCCAATGATATTTATTATTATTATTTATTTATTTATGTAAGTAGTTACACAGCTTCTTCTTTCAGATCCAACAACGTGTCCGGCCGCGTGACTGTGAACGGACATTCGCGCGACATGCATGTCTTCAAGAAGCTGAGCAGCTACATCATGCAGGATGACATGCTGCAGCCTCGACTGACGGTCATCGAGTCCATGAGGATAGCAGCCGACCTGAAGCTGGGGAAGGAGCTGGGTAAAGCGGAGAAGGAGCTCATTGTAAGTCCATAACTGTCTCAAAAGTTTATTTAGAAGGAAGACTTGCAACTTACTTCCAGTGTGGTATCGGGATAGAATAACACTAGGTACTTCATTTCTTCCGTGGATGTCATAAAAGCGACCAAGGAAATAGATTCAGGGATGCCTTTTCTCACACCTAAAATTATCCTATGTAAAAGTGCCTGCGTATCGTGAAATAGCTATGGTATTTACTATGACTGTAATGTTTTGTATGATCTACCTACCCGAAATACCTACCTATGTGAATGTAAATGAAGCGAGAGAAGTATGTCTGAATTCTTGTTGACTCTGTTGTCTCGGCCTACTCAGCAGAGAACGGGACGTGTTGTTTATGTTATGTACTTATGTAAGTTGAAAACCATGCTCTTAACGATGGAGTAGCCATCTCTTCGCACGGTCTTAGTCCATGCCGTCGATTGACGATCGATCGATTGATTTGATAGAAACTATCGATCGACGTTGACTAATCCATTCTGCCCTCGAATCATCATCATCGGCCTATATACGTCCCACTGCAGGGCATAGGCCTCCTCTCAGCATGAGAGGGCTTAGGCTATAGTTCCAGTGCCGACTGAGAACTTCACACACAACATTGAATTACTTCGCCGCTGTGTGTAGGTTTCCTCGCGATGTTTTCCTTCACCGAATAGCTCGTGATAAATATCAAATTCGATATCGCACATAAATTCCGAAAAATTCATAGGTGCGAGCCCGGGGTTCGAACCCACGACCCTCTGCTTGAGAGGCCACAGGTCGAACCGCTGGGCTACCACCTGGGCTGGGCTGGGCTGCCCTCGAATTATTAGGGTGTTATCCCTTATTTATATTAAGAAGGATTTATCTAAAGATTCTCTCGTCGCAAAGATATTCTATTAACTGATTTAAACTTACGCGACTATCATTTAAATTTATGTAGTGCTGCAGTACGTTATGGGCCATATAAACGGGTTTTAATTACCTCGTCGTTTCGGACGGACTCGCGTTAGACTATTAAAACAATTTTTATGCGCGATAAACTCACTCTGACTTAAAATAAAAACATGAGCTAAAATGCATCTCTTGACTTCTCGTGAAATAAAATGGATTTACTCACGTCATTACGTCGAGATTACCTCGACATTTTTCGGGCCAATTCGTGGCCCATCATCTGGAGGAACGCGCCACGGCGGCCGGTAGATACACGCAGTGCAGTTTTCAAATGACAAATACGTCGAAATCGATTCTTCCACTTGATAGCTACAGTGTCACCGATAATGATGCCATCTTTACTAATATTATTAAGCTGAAGAGTTTGTTTGTTTGTTTGTTTGAACGCGCTAATCTCAACAACTACTGGTTCGAATTGAAAAAATCTTTTTGTGTTGGGTAGACCATTTATCGAGGAAGGCTTTAGGCTATATATTATATAACATCATGCTGCGACTAATGGGAGCGAAGAAATATTGGAAAATGTGGAAAAAACGGGGGAAATTAGTCACTATTCCACGCGGACGGAGTCGCGAGCACAGCTAGTAGTGAAATAAAGCTCTATTCTCACGTCAACATATCGAGATTAGCGCGGCAATAGTATCGCGCTGAAAGAGCGGCGGCGCGGAGTGCGCGTCTATCCTCCGCGGCGGCACATTGCCCTAGATGATGGGTCACAAATTGGCCCGAAACATGGCGAGCTAATCTCTATATAAAAACGTTAGTGATTCCGTTTTATTTCATTATTTTAGGTTTAAATATAGATGAAAGAAGTAAACTCGTTGCTAAGTAGAACGTTTCATCTTAAAATTAACCATACAAGGATTTTAACCTTTCACGGTATCAAAGCCAGACCCAACAGAATCAGAACTACACCGTTACCAACTTGACGTAACACAATAAATGCGGCGCTAGTGTCTAGCGAAAGCTGTGGAGTAACTATGCGTTAACTTTAGTTCCAACTTTGACCACCGGTTAAATTATGTTGGTGGTATTATAATCACTTCAAAGGTATGACAAGACTAGGCGGGGCATAGTATTGTTTTTAAAGTTTGAAAATGAAGGCAAGAAAATTACGATTCTTGGGTTTTATATATTTATAATTTAAAAAGAGGGGATTTTAACCGATAATAGCAAGACTTATTTAATTCTGTGTCATTTTGCCAAAATTAAAAGTGGAGGGAGAAACGCGAGGCCTTTCAAAACCCGCTTATTTTTTTATAGCGCGATATAAAGTAGGTAGCATTATTTACGGTGGACTATCTTCTACCCAAGCTATCATTTAAGAGTGGGTTTATGTTTTTATAACCAAATAATAAAGAGCTTATTTTGGTTTATCTAAATCAAATTTGAAAGTAGATACTTTTTTTTAATAAGGATAATTACAGTTATAATTGCCAGTTAATTTTATTTGTTACAAACATGAAGTGGAATAACTATTCCGTTAAAGATATCTCAAAAATCGCCTCTAATTTGCAACTAATCTGTATAAAGTTTTCATAATAGATCAAATCATTAAGCCAAATATATGTAAAACCTCTAACATGTATTCAGATGTGACTTTGTCAATTAGTTTGAAATTACTTTAAAAACTTAAAAACATAGTTAAACAAACGCTTTAGTTTTCCAACTTAACTTATACTAGAGCGTATCATTTGCTGAAAACTATACGTAATTTCGCAAGCTTTATACCAGCTTGCGTAAAAGTTCGTACACGAACAAAGAACATACTTCACCGCCTGCGCCGACCAGTCTCAATGCACCAACACAGGGCCAAGGCAAGCCGCCGTTATGTCATAGCGCCGGGGCCACGCGCCCAGCAATTTTCTCTAAGGCCCTGTCCAGAAGTACGCGCGAATTGGCCGCGTATTGGAGTACATTGCTTCTTTACGATGCGTCGTAGTTTCATTAAGCGTGACAAATGCAGCAATGAATAGTCAAACGCGTTCAAAATCGCGGCGTATCCGCTCCTTCTGGACAGGGCCTAAGTGGACTCCATTTATCTGAACTCGCCTCTTTCTATAGATAACCCAGTTTGCACACGCCTTTTCGGATTTGTGGGTCGCAGCCGGATAAGATCCTTTTAGCCCGGATTAGTTTTTGTCCAGGACCTTTTTATTGGCCAGGGAGCATGATACAAATGAATTATTTGTAGTTCGCGTGGGCAATCGAAGGGTGCGATTGTGAGTGCGGTTCGAGTTTAAGGGTGCGTGGTAGGGGTAAAATTGGTTCAAGTAAATAGTTTGTAACTGTACTTTAATTATTAATAGGACATCTTACGGCATGTCCCAATTTTCAATCTAACGACAGTTTGGCTTACCAGAGACAGGATAATGACAGATAATGTATGGACGTCATGTCACTTTTCAATCTGTAGTGAGCCTAGTAATGCTATTGATTCGAAGTAGACACACACACATTACGCCTGTATTTCCAAATGGGGTAGGCAGAGCACTCAGAGCTACACAGATAAAACCATAGCTATTTTACGCTTCGTGGACACTTCTACCATATTTTTTAGGTTTTAATTTGCAGTCACTATTACAATAGTAACAGGTTAGCTTGTACAGGCTAGCCTGTGGCTTAAAACACCTTAGCCTTATTCATAGTCACTTACGACATCCGATAGGTAAATAAAAGGCGAAGTGTTATCCCAAATCCACACAGAGTTTCAAATCAAACTTCTTTTCAGATAGAGGAGATTCTCCAGACCTTGGGTCTGTGGGAGCACCAGGGCACAATGTCGGAACACCTCTCCGGAGGGCAGTCCAAGCGCCTCTCTGTTGCGCTGGAGCTCGTCAACAACCCTCCCATCATTTTCTTGGACGAACCTACCACGTGAGTGTTCCTATTCCTATCACAATTACGCCTACGTTCACAAAAGTAAGCAGAGTACACAGAACGTCCCTGACAAGAAGATGACTATTTAAATCTACTAGTAGGCATGTGTCATCGTCATTCATCATTTCATCCATAAGATGTCCACGGCTCTATGTACAGCGGCCTCCCCTTTAGACTTCCATACTCGTAAATGCCTGTTGGAAGCGACCTGCATCCAGCATTTTCCGGCGACCTTTATTAAGCCATATGTAGTGGGTTAAAATATATAATTCGAATTAGTCCGTTGGTTAAATTATGGAAAAATATGAAATGCATGTTTTTTTTGTTTTTCAAATAAACATTGACAAAGTTACAGATCATCAAACCTTGCGGAGCGGGGGCTTGTGACAGGCTGTGGTAAAAATGTACTACGTAGTGACGTCACTCGAAACTTCAGAGCACCGTATCTCGTCATTACTTGTTTGTTTAATAAAAAAAAATACATACATACATACATATTCTCACGCCTGTATTCCTAAGAGGGGTAGGCAGAGCACATGAATTCAAAAATCCTGTGCCACGCTTAGCAATTTCAGGGTAACCAGATGGTTAAACGTGATATTGCAGGTTGCTAGCCCATGGCCCACAATACATTAAACTAACCCTTCCCCAGAGTCGACTCTTACGACACCCATTCACCCACGGGAAGAAAGGGGGAAAAAATACATGTATAATATTTTTTTGTAATCTGTCTGATGGATTAAAACGACTAACTAGACTTTTTAGTCAACTACCCAATTCCTCTGCTGTTATAGCCCAGGCACTTGGAACGACGAGGGTTATTCTTCCTGACTTAAACTGAAACAAAATGCAACAAATTCAATATCACATTTTTCTATCCCTAACTCTCAAGCTTCATATTGTACGTAAAATTTTATCTACATGGCTACAAAATAGTGGCCAGCGTTCCGCTCTGTCGAGCAGAAGCCCGAGTTAATTCTGTAAAGGACAAATTGTGTGTTTATTTAATTATAATATATATCGCATTTTGTAAGAGAAATTTTCATTCTTTTTCTTAGTTTTTTTTTTCAGTCAAATTAGTTAAAAACTTACATAGTAATACATGCCCATGGTTCCAAAAACTTCATTTTAAAATTAGGGACAAAATCAATATAATCGTAATGGTTTTTGGAATCAAAATCGTAAAAGTGTACCTATATTTTGTTTGTCCGACATGTGCTATCCAATGACGAGACGCAAATGACTTCTCACCTTGCAAGAGAGAGTGAAACAGAGTGAGCTAAAGCTTAAGTAAATAAGTAGGTAATTAAGTTAGACAAATGAAAGAAATGAAAGGAACATAAAGAAATAATGGCCTTAATTATATAAACCATTTCTCAAAGGACCATGGAAGTATCAAGTGTGAAGCAGAACCTAATTTTCTAGCCAACTGGTAAATCTTAATCGTTGCTTTGTACCTACTACTAACTTACTACTTAGACGCCAAATGTGACTTCCAATACAGGCCAAAACAACCTACAAGAAAACTTTTAACAATTACACAGTCCTTTAAGTTACTTGCCATTTTAACTCGGGCTAAAAGTCTCGGAAAGCGACCCAACACCCTGCGAGTTTCGACAAACGTTTGCCCTTCGGCACTGTAATAGATTTACAAGTTTCAGTCAAATACCCTAGTTACTTTGCCCGTTTTGTTCAAAAATTAGCACTTTCGATTCTGCAGGAAAGATTCTAGCTTCTGAACGCCTGCGATCTATTTTTAATCTCAAAAACTAAAATGACACTACCGGTGTTGCCTGTTTTTTGCAATTGTAAAATAGCATTGTGCCTCCACTATCGATAGTTAACGATAAATTCACTATCGATTTTTGTAGGTAAATTGTCCCATAAAACCAGCTAATAAACGTTTAAATTTGTTGATTACGATTATCAAAACTTTTTCTTCTCCAAGGGCAAACTATTTAAATCCAGGGCGCAAACGTTGTTGGTTTGGAGATCACCACTGAACTATAGAATGTGGTATTACTATAATGTGAGTTTGAAATTTGCACAATCTGAAATGAAAAAATAGACCACAGATGTTACTCTAATGTCGTCGCTGCGTCGTTGATTGTTTTATTTAAAAGCTTTAATTACACAATAATAACAATAAAGGCTATAATTTATAACTTTGCGGAATGGTCCTCTACCTCTTTTGTTTTTTTATGAATAGGCGAAAACCTAAAGAGTAACTTCCCACCTTAAAACTTAAGAGCGGATCTCATAATGTTCCACTTAAACCTCGGTTTAAAGTTCCGAGCACTTTTGTTAACATTTAAACGGATTCTCTTTGAACCGTTTTACTTTTGGCTGAAAACGTTCATTGTACCTATTTCTAGAGCAAAATTTAAACAGAAACCCAAATTCAAGCTATTAAGAAGTAAGTAATTAAACACTTTATTGCCCAAAAATACACGAAACAAAAAAAGTTGGCAAAATGGTTAAGTAATTCACCATTAATAGTTAATGGTTCATGGTTGGTGATGAAGCAGTTTTTCCAAGTACCTACATAGAAATCGTTTGGTGTTGCAAAACAACTATTTCTACCTAATTTACTAAATGCTATGTAGTATGACAGGTTTTATTATGTTTGCCCTGTTAGCGTTATAATAATATTATTTAAAATATTAGAGAGCTGAAACTTTGGAAGCATGTGGGAAAACAATGCAATTATGACCTAGTGATCTTTATAGCAATTTTGGTGCCGCAAATGCTGAAAAAAAAATTCAATCATCTTCTAGGGAAGTGATCCGGTACGAAGGACCAAGTATATGTGTAGTACCGGGGGGTGACTCCACAGACGTGGGCTGAAAATAGAGATTGGGCGATTGGGAGGTTGCTCGGCAGGCGCTGACGAAATCTAAAGCTGATGCGTGAGGATGGACGGATTTAACCGCATTTCACTTAACATGTACTCGTAATTTCTGCTGTCTTAATAAACGCGATCGAGTTCAATTTGAGTAAATTTCAAAAGGGTTCCATAACTATTTCACGTTTTTTGTGGCCGCTTCCAGCATACTTTTACGTTTTAAGTTGGCTGGTATAATAGTGACAACCTTGTCGCCCAAAAATATACCTTAACCTCCGATAAATAAAAGGAGTATGTTAGTAGTTATTACATGTATTTTATTCAAATTGAGGCATATTTTCTTGCCTATTCCCTAGCACAAAGGTGATCTTGAAGCCCTGAGAAATTACCAAAGCGACCATTAATTAGAAATCTGAACTGAATTATCGTTGCCGCCGATAAATCATGACAAGTTACAGTGAAATAAGTTCCTGTAGGAAAACGCGTGCCTGACAAATTGGTGGATCGATCAGCCGACGTCAGATTAAGAGCTGGTCGGAATCATGAAAGCCTCCGCTGATGTGGAAAACAGCAGCCTTGATTGAGTGCTGCGTGCGGTTCATCAATGATAGCACGTGCCCCTTTGATACGTGGAACATCATACAATGCTTACATATAAAATTACGTGTGGTGTGGGGTTTAGAATAACACTAATCCATTTCTTCTAGGAAATAGGTTTAGGTAAGTTTTAGGAGACAGGCTAGCAGCCTGTCACTATTATACTTCTTCCATCTGATTTAAAACCAAAAACTAAGCTGGATGTGGCTGCGAAGGACATTGTTTCAATTAGGTCACGTTTCGTGTGCTCTGCCCACTCCATTAGGGAACACAGGCGTGTTTATATAATACTAGCTTTCCGCCCGCGGCTCCGCCCGCGTGGAACTCGGTTACATTGCGGTATAAAGCACAACTATAAGAAAACTTCTCGTTTCAAAGGACACACGGCGCCATCGATCTATCATCTATCGATCGGTTATCGATTGATATCGATCTATCATCGATCGATATCGATCTATCAAACAAACTATATTTTTGTTTTCCCTCGGGAACATCAATTTTTTCCGGGATAAAAAGTAGCCTAATGTCACTCTCCGTGCCCTAAACTATCACTACCTAAAAAATCACGTCAATCCATCGCTCCGTTTAGCCGTGAAAGACGGACAAACAAACAAACAAACAAACACACTTTCACATTTATATATTGGTACGGATGTCTAGTTGTAAAAGTGGCCAATAAACGTGAAATTATCATGTTTTTTTTTCTATTTAAGTAGAGTTGCGTACCTATGTGTTCTGCGTATTCCATCAGGGGATATTGGTGTGATGTGTATGTTTTGCGTCTGTTATTAAAGACTTTAAAGTTTCGACGTGAAGAATGGGTGAAAAATATCTGACTGTCAACTTACTAGGCGTAACATGTTCCTCTGCAACTTTCTTTATTGATTGACTATCGCCACTGATTCAATAATCAATGAAAACACTAATCGATTGCAATTCGACAGGAATTTATAAACGAGCAATCAAATAAAACGGAACCAATTTAAATATCAAATCGTTTGGTATCCAAACGAAATGTTTCACCCCAACATTTATGAAATCACTAAAGCGCGATTGATTTAGTATTCACACAATAGCTTGAGCGTTGAATTCCCGATCATTCGATTACACTGCAAACTGCGAGGTACATTCGATTTTATCGTTGTGGGCTCCATGTACCGGTGTATCGATGGTAGCTGTAGTATCGTTCAAACTACAGGCAATTCTGCAGTCGACCCATTTAAAAAAGTAGCTGGCCAGTTGTAATAATGCCATACGCGCATCGATTTAATTTTGTTCTCCAAAATTGTTTTAAAAATGGAACGCTAGAATTAGAATACCGTTAAATTTTAGATTTTTGTGTATTTTATTTAGATCTTGACTCTCGTTGAATGAATTGATACTTTTATGCGCTACTGATAGTAAAACGTTTGAGAGATTTTTTTTTGTGAAACGTTATGTTTGATCACTGAATTAGTTCGTGTTCTTAGTCTACCTATTTTGGCAAGACAAGTGTGATGAGTTTATAAAACTGACAATATTATAAACGCGAAAGTTTATACGTGCGTGTGTTTATTACTGTCTTTACGCCCAAACGGATGAACTAATTTTGATGAAATTTGGTATCTAGGTAGCTTGTCAGCTCTGACATGGGCTGTTTATATAAACAGCCCAAAAATACATAATTCATAAAAAACCGTATATCGGCTAATCAACTAAATCCACAGTCATTAATCTCTTAAATAAATATGACTTTTGTCCATACAAATCTGTTACGTGCCCAGTTTTATTAAGTAAATGAACAGCGATTTGGCTACCCATCTTTACGGGCAAAGGGTTATTAGTTAAAATACTTTTCATTTAAGGGACGGTGGAGTGTGCCCGGACCCTTGTAAAGTACATAGCATAAAAATGAATAGGCTCTCTAAGGCTTTTTCCATCACTCTACTCGATTAGATGAAGCTACGGCCCTGTTTCGAAGGAAACCGAATATCATTTTATATCTAATCGCCATTCGTATGTAGAAACTTTTAACCTGTTGGCGTAAGTCATTCTTATTAACCGTCTACGAATTCTATTATTTCTATTATTTACTTGGATTTACAAACACGCCTATGTTAAAATAAAATAAAAAGTGAGATAAACACAAAACCAATGCAGTTTCATGTTTCGTATCCATTTCTAGGTTTAAAAACAGTTGACGATACCTACTTACAACCCGTATGGTGTTAGGTTGGAAAACCACCCCATTTATATATTGACGGCCGGATAGCCCAGCGGTTAGAGAACCTGACTGTGAAGCTTAAGGTCCCGGGTTCGATCCCCGGTCGGGGCAGATGTTTGTATGATGAATACGAATATTTGCTTTCGAGTCTTGGATGTTTATCTATATATAAGTAAATTTATCCGTTGTCTAGTACCCATAACACAAGCATTAAGTTGCCAACTTTGAGACTAGACGATTGGAGTAAAAAATTGTCCAGTGATATTATTTATTCCATAAGAGGCGACTAAGGAAAATGCGTTATGGTATATTTTAGGCGACTAGTTACTATTACAATCTCTATTTAGGTAACTCAAAAATAAAAAATATGTTGAAAGTGGCCATGGAACTTAAAATGATCTCTGCCTACCCCATTTGAGAACACAGGTTTGATTGTATGTAAGTATATAAGTATAATATATATAATAATATCTAAGTCTCATATTCGTAATCTTCTATTTGCTAAGTCTGAATACTCCATTTAACATTAAACTACCGTGAGAGTCACTCATCTTATAAAATACGGATAACTCACGTTATAAATCGAGTTTAGCTCGACATGTTTCGGACTAATTCGTAGCCCTTCATCTAGGAGCCGCGGCAGCAGCAGCAGCTTCCGCGGCTCCTAGATGAAGGGCTACGAATTAGTCCGAAACATGTCGAGCTAAACTCGATTTATAAAGTGAGTTATCCGTATTTTATAAGATGTCTGAATACTCCGGTAGATTTCTATTTAAAACAGACTCAAAGTGAACTTTAACCGAGACAGGGCGATTTAACACTTAAGAATACCTCGGACAAAGAGCTCACCTGAGGCACTTAGCGCAACCATTAGCGCAGAGTAGCTTCACACATTTTTGCTAACCTTTTAAGTTGAACCTGGCTTTGCTTCTTAACCTTGTAAGGTTACAAGCTAACATAACATACATAACCATCACGCTCTACGCCAAACGGAGTAGGCAGAGACAACAGAGCGCTATAAGTTCCTATTCTGACACACGTCCCTCGATTTTACTTTTGTCCCTCTCCTCAAACACTTAAACATAAAAAAACCGGCCAAGTGTGAGTCGGACTCGCGCACGAAGGGTTACTTACCAAAAACAGCAAAAAAAACACGTTTTTTCTATAGGAGCCCCTCTTAATTATTATTATTATTTTGATTTTAGTATTTGCTGTTATAGCGGCAACAGAAATACAACAAAATGTGAAAATTTCAACTCTCTCGCTGACACGGTTCGTGAGATACAGCCTGGTGATAGACGGACGGACAGATAGACAGACAGACAGACAGCGAAGTCTCAGTAATAGGGTCCCGTTTTTACCCTTTGGGTAAGGAAACCTAAAAATACAGACGAATTGACAACTACTCTACCTACTTTGAATAAAATATGATGCCTTTTTCCAGAAGTAGCGTATTCTTCGCAAAAAGTAACGAAATGATTCGCGTGTTAGCGAGATACTAGGCACCAATAAACACATCGCGTCCACAAACATCGCGCGACTCCAAAATATGCAACCAGCGTAGAGTAGCTTACACATGTTTTTGCTAACCTTTTAATGTAGTTGAACTACGCTTTGCTTCTTAACCTTACATAACATACATAAACATGCTCTAAATCCTACGTGATAGACAGAGACAACAGCCGGCTTAACGCGACAGGGCGTGAGTATAGTCGCGCGCGAAATAGACTATACCTGTCACTGTCTAACTAGAAACATCAGAAAGTGACAGTTAGCTTATCTCGCGCGCGAAACGATTCTCGCGTCTCTGTGCTAACCCTACTAAGCATCTTCCGCTTCTATTCTGACACATTTCTCTCGCTTTCACTTTCATCCCTCTCGTTAACAATCCGAACGTTAAAAAAACTTACAAGTCAATTGAGAACCTCCTTCTCTAAACATGAAATCGTCTTCTTAAACCTTGTCGAAATTCGTCGCGAAACGTTTCGCGCGTAAATGTGATAAGGTACCTGGGTCGAATATGGCCAGCCGAAAAATATGGCCATACCCCTACACAGCCATAACTATAGCGAGATCTACAACTTTGTTTATATGCACTGTTACGTCTAAGTGTAAGTAATGCTCAGGTGTCGCCACCATCTTCCCTGCGGCAACGATGGTTCTGCAATGGCAGTTGATAGAAACCACGTGTCACGGATGCAAATATTCACTCATAAGTTTTAATGTTTTTTTGGTTTCTGTTGACTTTTAGCTAAAACTATGTAGTCTGTTTTTGTCATTACTAATCGCAAATTATATGGGTATGTTTTTTTCAAGCTTACTTTTGTATATTTTTGTTTTTTAACTTTTAAGTGAAATGTGAGTACAACTGCAAATATGGCCACTATGTGGCCATATTAATCTTATTGGTTTTTGAGTTTCGGGAGCAGCTGGCCATATTAATCATATAGAAATTTGTTTTCAGTCTTTCTCAATTTTATTTTTTTCTTTCTCCTTACAGAATATTATATAACTCCACAATACATATCAAAATAGACCAGAGAAACTAGTTTACTAATAACTAGTTAAAAAAAATTTTTTTTCGTTCTTTTTGTCCATTTTATGTAATTAATTAATTTAATGTATCGCACTAAGTCACGTGTGGTCTGAGGTTTAGAATTACACCTCTCCATATCGTCTGTGAATGTCAGAAGAGGTTACTGAGGAAATGGGTTAAGCTATATTGTAGTCGATGGGCTAGCAACCTGTTAGTATTGTACCATTTATATCCAGCCTTACGCCCATACTTGAAAGTGGCCTCAAAAGGTCTTAATATTCATAGATTAGTCTATGTAAAGTTTTCTGTGGTATGTTTAACCCGTTTAGGAATACAAGCGTGGGGTTATGTATGTGTACAAAGGACTTACCCCTTACGTATAGAAATTACTTCTATGATCAATTCATACGGTTAATATGGCCCATCACCTGGCCATATTCACATACACTGTCGGAAATATGGCCATTTTCCCAACTTTCAAAAAATGAATTCCCAACCCTGACCTATTATATTCTAGATATTTTTGTGCCTGCCATATATTACCTAAATAAACACATCATCGAATAAATAGGGATTCGTCACTTCCAGTATTATACAAGAGCTTTATATTTAGTGTCAAACCTTAACGTGGCCATATTCGACCCAGGTACCTTACTAAGAGCCGGTCGCAGAGCACAGTGAAATTCGAGTATTGACGTACTGCTATCTATCTCTGTCGCACGCCATTAACAGCCTATATACGTCCCACTGCAGGGCACAGGCCTCCTCTCAGTACGAGAGGGCTTGGGTTATAGTTCCCACGCGGGCCCAGTGCGGATTGGGAACTTCACACACAGCGTTGAATTACTTCGTCGCTGTGTGTAGGTTTCCTCGCGATGTTTTCCTTCACCGAATAGCTCGTGATAAATATCAAATTCGATATCGCACATAAATTCCGAAAAATTCAGAGGTGCGAGCCCGGGGTTTGAACCGCTCGAACCGCTGGGCTATCACGGCTTTTTTTTTTTTCTTTTTTTTCTTTTCTCTGTCGCACGCATGCAGTAATATTTCCGCGACTGAGATAGATAGCAGCGGGTCAACGCTCAAATTTCTCTGTCTCTGTGACCTTTAGGCACCAATACAACGCCTCCACGAACATCGCGCAAATTCAAAATGCGCCGAACTTATAGTACCTAACTCACATTTTGCGTCGAGGATTAAAAATATGACGTGTTTCAGAAATAAATGTCGGTAGTTCATCCAATGTGAAAATTCACGAGCTGTCGCCGAAAAATCAAACGCTGCGCGAGTTTTAACACGTCCGCGACTAATTTCGTAAAACGTCAGCGTAGCAAAGTGAGGTTTTATTTTTTACAATTAGGACGTTGGTTTTAAAATATCGGCTGTCGTCGGTTAATTTCTTTTTTAATTGAATTGGATGGAAAGCTTAGTTACTCACAAAATAGCGTAAGTAATATATCATGCCTGTATTCCCAAATGTGGTAGGCAGAGCGCGAAATGCTAAAATATATGCTCGAAGTGGCGAAACTTAAGAGGGCGCACACATTTTTTACGAACGTAATATAAGATCAGGTGGGGGAAGAGAAATTCAGGGGCAGGGCAGGGGTAAGAGGCACCACAGACCATAACTCGTCGAGTTACGAGTGATTATGGTCTGCAGAGCCCTCTTATCCCTGCGTTTCTCTTCCCCCACCTGACCTTAGTGGTTTTGGACCAATGTTTAAAAAATCGTGAAATGTAAATTAACTCATATTTAGCCATGAAAAAAATATGGTTAGACTAAACATATTCTGTAAATTTACAATAAAATTGTTTCATTTGTAATTACATTAAAATCAATGAGAAAAAAAATAAAGTAATGGTTCAACTTTCAAATTATGTAAAATGATATTTGAATAATAAAAACCAATAATTTGATTCATGTTAATCCGTTAATCCCTAGTAGACTATATTGTTTATCAGATAATAACAAGTTTATATCGTTTATGGTAAATTTTAATGGAAAATTTTCAAGTGAAAGAGAGCTCTGACGCGTATTTTTGTGAAAACCCTTCAACAAATTGGCTAAGTAAAAGAAATCTGTGTTGCTAATAAAATATTTTTTTCCGTTAATCCCTAGAAAAAGAGTTTATTTATATGTTACAGTAGTTTTTCTTTAAAAACTTAAGGATTTATAGCTTTCTAAAGTATTTGAAAAACATCAAAATCACCGAATTTTGTTTGCACGCTCTTAACTAAAGAAATCGAAATAAAGTTCCTGGGAAAACCGTAGCTAGAAAATCAGTTTTCTAACAAAACAAACGCGGCACTAACCGTGGTAACCGCCGTGCTCTCAAAAATACGTATTTCAATAGAAAACTTACAGTGATTACGTATTTCTAATTTGCAGAGTACCGTTGCGGTACTTTGCAAAATAAAAAGACTAAAAAGACTGCGGCAGGCAGATGTACAATCACGAACCGGGATTGTTGAGCCACTTGCCACTCTTCACAATTTAGACCTGTAATCAATGAGATGTGACCGACTACATGTCATGTTATCTAGTCTAGTGGATTAGTATTATACGACTAAGTTACAAACATAGGTAAGTGGTTCAACAATCCTGGTTCGCGATGGTACAGGAAGGATCATTAGACACAGGCACTTATAAAACCCCAGCTTGCGTCGTGTGTTAAATGTATCGACGTACATACATCACGCCTGTATTCCCTAATGGGGTAAAGCACACAAAACACATTTAGCTTTCAGCATAATTTTAGGCCTTTAGTTAAGAGATAAAATATCCCCTAAAACAGAGGTTCCCAACCTTTTTTCGACTAGCCTCCCCGGATCACAAAAAAAAATGTTTCATGCCCTCCCCCCTCCCTAATATTTTTGTCAGTGTTTACAATGTAGATTCTACAGTAAAACTACCATTATTTTAACAACATTTAATTTTGTGTACTATGTGTACATTGAATCATTTTTTCTATATAAAACACAAACGTCTCGCGCCCCCCTTGAGATTGTTCTATGCCTCACGAGGGAGGCGCGCCCCCCTGGTTGGGAACTCCTGGCCTAGAACTTGCCTTTACCTTCCTTAGTTCCCTCTAGCGGCATCCTCAATGAAGAGGTGTTACTCTGAAGTAAGAGACAACTTTTAAGAGACAAGTTTAGACATGACACCACTCAGGACAGGTTTTTAAGGCATGGTTCAAAATTTGTACTTCATTTTTAAATTGGGGGCGAAATAAATAATAATCATCATTGTTTTTGCAATCAAAATTGTAAAAGTGTATTTCTGTTTATTCGTCATGTGCTATTCAATAAAAAAAATAGATATCATCACCATCATAAGCATGACGCCTATTCCCTGTGGAGTAGGCAGAGACAAGAGACCGCTATTGGCTTCTATTCTCACATTCGTATTCGGGGGTTCAATACCATATGACGGCCTGATAGCCCAGCGGTTAGAGAACCTGACTGTGAAGCTTAAGGTCCCGGGTTCGATCCCCGGTCGGGGCAGATGTTTGTATGATGAATACTCGAATGTTTGCTTTCGAGTCTTGGATGTTTATCTATATAAGTATGTTTATCCGTTGTCTAGTACCCATAACACAGGCATTAAATTGCCTACTTTGGGACTAGGTGACTGGTGTAAAAAATTGTCCAGTGATATTTTTTAATTTTATATTTGTATCAATTCTATTGTTTCAGTGGCTTGGACGTGGTGTCCATCCGTCATCTTGTGGTGTTGCTGCGACTGCTCTCGCGACAAGGAAGGACCATCGTCTGCACCGTGCATCAACCTTCGGCCTCTCTGTTTGCTCTCTTCGACAGAGTCTACGTCATCGCTCGCGGCATGTGCTGCTATCAGGTACTTATTCTTATTAAAGTAATTATTAAACTCTTTATTTTATAAAAAACAGAGGATGCAAATAAAAGAAAAAGTACAAAGCAGAACTTATCCCAAAAGGGATCTCTGACCTTTGAGTTGTAGAGAGGAGCAGCAATTTAGGCAACAATAATAGATAGGAAGTCTATGACTGTAATGCAATAAATAAATAAGTAACACAGCGAAGCAAGTAAAGTAAGTAAAGTTCAATGTTTAATTATTCAATAAGTAAGTCTATATTGTTTTTAGTAGATTTTTGGCATATAGTTTCGTTCTGTTTCGACATAGGATCTATTCGCTCTTGCCGCTTAGCCGTTTGGTTCGGGCGAATACTGATCAGTCAAATTCACGGTTTAAACGTTTTGACAAACTTAAATTTCCGCAGGAACTAATTGGTCGCTCAGAACACTATTTTAGTAAATTAATATTACGTTGGTATGAAACAGATTTGGTGTTGGCGTTATGTTGATTAATTACTGTCGCCTAGAAACCCTTGCAATATTCGCATAATTATCCTGGTACTACCACTTGGTAGTAGTGCGATTTATATCGTGTTAATTGAGATAAAACAAACAGTGTGAAACACAATCTTATTCAAGAATTACTGAAATATATTCAACAATTACAGAAATAGAACTTGTGGAAAAAATAAGCAAATGTAATTATAGTCCACGTTGAAGCCGCGAACTATTTGCGTAAGATTTGGAATTCATCATAATTAAGGAAAGTTATTGCCCCAACGGAAAGGATATCTGGAAATTTCCAGGCTGCCAGACGCATAAATGGGTTGATGGGCCAGGGAAATGGGCCGGAATAAGTTATAGTGGACCAAGTAAATTTTATCTGGCGACCAGCATTCATTATGTCCGACGAAAGCCTTCGCGGAAAAATACAGCCCCGTTATTTTTTTGAGTGCTTGAAATACACTGGTGAAAAGAAATATTGAGTTGCCACAGAGACTTATTACAACACTAATATTTAGACTTATTGATAAGTTATTTTTGTAAAAAGAAATCTATTAAATATAGCTAAAACTAGGTCAAACGAGCGGGCCGGCCGGAGAGTAAATATCTCTGTATCGGTGGATGAAAATAATTACGTTGTTTTCTTAAAAATATGGATAATTTGAAGATTACAAAGCTTACAAATAAATATAGTCTGTTACTTGTTTTCCTGGAAAAGTCGTAAAGTCGTGAATAAAAGCAACCTTTTTTCTCCATAGTCTGGTATTTCAATTAAAATTGATAGAACTTATAACACTCCTTTCCATCGAGGATTAAAGTTAGATGAAAAAATAGGGCCGTACTACAACCTTACTTTAGGACAACCTCAAGATTGTAAATGGTTATTCAATGTTCCACTTTGCACATTATCAATTCGTAAACGTAAACTGAATCGCGTATAGATGTCGTGGTAAGGTCCCTGATCGTCAATTCCCACTCTAAAGCCCGTATAAACACCATCCAGCTTACAGCAGAGCCTTAAAAATCCACCCCCACCCATTTCACAGAACATTGCGAGCGTTAACAAGTTCTAAGGCCAAGAAAGCCTATTCTAATAAAGCGTATATGGCCCCATTGTCCCTCTTATCAGCCGACACAAAATCGCAGTCTACTAAAGGTCTCAAACTTAACTACGGGAGACAATGTGGGCGACAATCTCATCACCGAACTTTGTTCATTTTGCCCGTGTCTCGCCTGACATGCCAGTCGTAATAATATTGTGATGTGGATATTATGTCTGTAATAAGTTCGGTTGAGTTCGATTAAATGAGCGCACGGTAATACGGGCTTTTGCGACGCGAGGTAATTTGATTTTTGCCAACTTCCCTCCGAGGGTGGCGCAAATTTTATTGACAAGTATAACGTACTTATCCGTGTATAAGGAATTTGATTTTTACGGAGCATATTATAATGGAGTCAAAGGATAAAGCACAAAAAGGTCTACATTTTCGTGGCTCGCAGTGGAACGATATTGCTGTCAGCATTTGCCTCGCTTGTCGAAAAAATCTTAGCTTAGTTTGGACAGCAAACAGTCATAAGGTAGTTTCAACTGCGCGCCTAACAACGTGGTAACTTATCAAGATGGACATTTTAGTGTAAAAACATTTTTTAACGCCACTTACTTTTACACTTTTAACGCTGATTTCCAAACGATATTGGCCTAAATAAATAAAACTGATACTCACGTTTTCTCGCCTTAAACTGTCTAACTTATGCTAAAGACTCTCAAAATACATTTTAAAGTCTGGTGCCTGGCAACAGGACCATTCCTAGTCGATTTGCGGCACAAGCCGGCAGAGTTTCTCCCATTTACTGGCGTAAATGTAGCCTAAACCTATAGTAATTTACGCCACTGTAATTTACGCTGGCCTACGGCCCATCTCTCCCCTGAGGCTTGGAGTACGCAGCCAAACAGAGGCAACTTACGCACTTACTTTTCTAACTAGTGTTGTTTGTTAACAGTGCATTTATCTAGGGATCCTAGGGTGAAAGTGGCCTATATAACTCACAATATAATCACTGAATCAGTTCAACGGTAGAAATATGACGCGGTGACAGACAAACACACTGACAGAGTTGTTGACTGTCTATCACTGGATAGACAGCCAAGTCTGCTTGCATCGACCACACTTTAAAAGTTTAAACATTTGTGCGAACAACTGACAACTGGAAGTGGATCTGATTGGCTGTGTCGCATATTGTTGGCTGATAAATTATTCAGCTGATATTTTCTACTTTTTACTCTATGAGTGATTGGCAAGAGGAGTGTGACGCACGTTTATCGGTGGCGTAATACCATTATGTTAAGAAACCGTTAGAAAGCCAGTCACCTAAACACCATCATCTGCAATACCAGACGTATTATAGATGCGTTGCTATGCTAGAAGACCTAGGACCCTCTCCCGATTTACATATGCCCCGGTATTCTACCCTTTACTTCGGATCATAACCTGCACTGCTGCTTCGCAGCAAGAATAAGAGAGCTAGTCAACTTGCTGACGTCTCCGGTCGTTAAATGTCCCAAACTCAGAGGTAATGTGTTGGCTAGATAGCCTTGATTCGATGCGGGTTCCCATAATGCTTATCTTCAGTATTTTAGTATTAATGTTTTAACCTGTATAATGTGCCTGTGCCATTATTAATTAGGCCCCCAGTTGGGCGTTAATTATGTGTCTAAAATAAATCTCTCGACAAATGTAGCTGTATGTTTATTATATTTCTACATTTCAACCGTTGATCAGATTTTTACGATGTTTCGGAGTTAGTTAGAGTTCTGAAGATAGACGAATCTAACTTTTAATTGTAAACAATATTTCAAAACAATTATAACTTGTTGAAATTTAGTAACGCAAACAACAACTTAAGTCACAGATAGACTAAGATGCGATATGGAATTAGAGATCAAAGTTGTAAACAAACGTGTTGCCATTGCAATAAAAGCAAACGCAATTAGGAAAACTTAAAATTCAATAATTACGCTAGATAAAAATGAGTACAACTAATTTATTAGCAGAATAAAACCGTGTGAACATATGTAAACATTTAAATGAACAAAGGAAATAGCACATCATTTTTAAAACGCAAATTTGATTATTTTATAATTATGGCACTGGCAATGGTTAGAAATTGTAAACATTTGGTCCGTATTTTTATTCGTATTCATATTTATATAATTAATTGTCCAGTAAAACTGATGAATCGATGAAATATTGTTCAATTTGCAATGGACGACACTTAAAAGATCGTGGGTAGACCGCTTTTCTACCTTCGCGCTTAGCGTCCATTTTATACATCATGTAATTCGTTTTCTGACATCAGTCGTGATCGAATGTGTTCCCTCCCGCTTATCCGTTCTGTTGTTGAGTTTTAGTTTTGTGTTAAGTTTTGTATTATTTCGTTATTTGTTTTTGTTTCATTGTTAAATTTGTGTTTGTCGTTCGTCTGGATCCATATGAACACAAGTATAATGTCGTATTTTCAAAAGATATCACATAATATGCAACGAATATTGCTATGAATCATTAAGCTAAAAGTAGTAAAAAAAATAATACAATAATATATAAATTAGTAACAAAACAGGTTTACTACCTCTGGAATGTCACTTTGACATTGACAGTTGTTTGTTTACAACTTTGATCTCTAATTCCATATCGCATCTTAGAGGACAATAATGTCCCCTGACAAGGCCGACGACAAGTCAAAGTTGGCCGATTTGGTCTATATCTGACGACAAGTCGGGCGATATCCTGCAACGTCACAAGTCATTTTGTCCCCTATGGTGTCCCTTGCAGTGATCGGAACTATGGTGTTCTTGTCTAGAACATAGAGTAAAGTCAGTGCCATTGCCATGAAAAAAAAATATTGGCCTGAATCTACGCGTAAAATGTGGTATAATGTGAATAAGAAAGAATACGTGATATTATCTTTTAAACTGCACGAATTTCATTTAGTAATTATTAATTACTTGATAAAAAAAATTATTCGTATCGTTTTTCTAATTTTTACATAATTTTATTTTTTGTTACACCTAAATACATGGAAAAAAAAAACCTAAACAATTAGTACGTTAACAATCATTGAAGTGTTGTATTATCAAACCGCGATCAGAAAGGGATTCGAGAGTACCGTTAGCACAATTGTACTTAATAAATGATTAAAATATAATCATAATCCAATCTTTGATATCTTGATAAGTGCGCGTCTGCACTTATGAAGATATCAAAGATTGGATTATGATTATGATGATCATAGATAATAGAATTCATAGCTGAATAAGATTTGCATATTTAAACTCTATTCTCGGTAAATACTGTCATTTGCTTAATAAAAAATAGTTATATTATATCTGACAAATCTGTCACTAATCACATTATTTCGGTTTATCAAATTATCGTAGCTGTTCAAAAATCAATAAAAAACGCTGTATAATTTGATATTTTTTCCATACTATAGAACTTCATTGTACCAAAATAACAATTTAATTTATCTGCATACTCTACCACTGACAATGTCAGATCATGCATTAGTTCAAAAATGTCATATATGAGCTCAATCCCTTTCTAATCGCGGTTTGATAATAATGTTGTTCAAAAAATATCCTATGACGTTACTGGCATTATAGTTCCACTCTCTGGTCCCTGGCTTCACGCGAACGAATATAAAAAAGTTAAATGTAACAATTTTTATACAATCGCACCGATAAATTAAAACAACCAGCACCGATTCGAATCCCATAATGAACAGCGCAATATTACAGCGGCCGTAACGAAACTCATTCGTTTAGTAAACAATTCAACATGCAACCACGCTGATTCCAACATGCCATAATATTTAATTCACGGTTACTATACAGTATACGAACACCGGTTCCGGTGTATTCCGGCTTGTTCCGGTTTGCGCCGGAATTTTGCGGATATTTCCGGACACAGCGGCGATAAAATCCCAATACCAGAGCATTAAGCTTTTTTTCAATTAAACGTAAACACGAACCAAATGAGATGAGGTCACGGAGCTAAATACAGGAGCTGGAACATATTTTTACAACTTTTAATACTTTTAACTTAGATAAAAAGGCTAAGGTAAAAATAGTGACACAGGTTTCCCTCCGTCATCATCATTATGGTATGACGTATTTTGAACTAAATTGCTAGGGACGTATCAAACACACGTTTACACGTTTACGTAAACAAACGTTTGTTTTGAACGTTATACATATAATTATGTTACATGTGTGGTTGTTAATATCTGAATAGGCGACAAAGAAAATAGATTAAGGCATGTTTAAGGCGACAGGTTAGTAGTCTGTCCCTATCAAACCTCTTTTATCTAACATATAAAAAGACATTAAAATGACTGCAAAATATGACACAGTTTGTCTACGTTACGTTTCGTGTGGTTGTGCCTAATCTGTTCGGCAAAAACGTCACGCATGTATCAAAACCTCTCTTCACTGTTTTTACTAAAAGCATCGATTGTTCGTGCTATATCAAGTACTAGCTTTCCGCCCGCGGCTTCGCCCGCGTGGAACTCGGTTATATTGCGGTATAAAGCACAACTATAAGAAAACTTCTCGTTTCAAACGACACACAGCGCCATCGATCTATTATCTATCGATCGGTCATCGATCGATATCGATCGATATCGATCTGTCAAGCAAATTATATTTTTGTTTTCCCTCGGGAACATCAATTTTCCGGGATAAAAAGTAGCCTATTATTTAATCCGGACTTCTATCTTTACGTCTGCAAAATTTCAAAGCAATCGGTTCAGTAGTTACGGCGTGAAAGCGGAACAAACAAACAAACAAACTCACTTTCTGCCTATAATATTAGTAAGGATTGACTTCTTTTCGTTGACACTAAATGTAATCAAAGGACTTCTCCTGAATATTTGCTATGTGGACAGGGTCGTGACACGGAACAATTATTTTAAATCCCACGCGAAATTCGATCGTACGTTTTTATTTCGTGCCAGCGTTTTGGTAATAGAGCTTAGTGAAAACTCAAACGGGGTGACTGGACGGCAGAATGAATGCCAGATTAATGACAAAGACAGAAATTATTAAGCCAGCGGTAATATTGTATTGTAGGGCCAATCAACTATTTTGTGTTGTTATTCTGTCCCATAAGTCAGGGGACAACTGTGATAGAGTTGCTTAGAAAAAGGTTGTAATTTAGATCCCGTTTTATGCTCAGGAGATGCGCCATAAAGAAATGCGTACAACTATAAAAAAAAACTTAACTTATAGCGGATTTATATTCTAGAAAATCACAATTTTACTCGGTTAGTCAGGAGACGTAACCATGGCAACCAGGGACATAAAATAGTTGATCGACCCTGTAACTAACTGAATTAATTTCCATACAATTTTGACACATATAACATTTGGTATAACATCGACAAGCTGCTTGCACGTTGCCTAAAATGAGCCTTTGCCTATTTTTTGTTTTGCCTCTTACGACAGCCAAGAAAGAAATGGAGAGGCGTTTTTCTACATCCGACACAGAAAAAATAACATAAAAAGAAAGTTTAGAAATATACAATCACGTTTTCACTCGTAGGTATATCCATTAAATTTTGTCGATTACTGCATTCTTCACTACGAGGGCAGTATCGTTGAAATGTAGAATTGGTTTAACCTTTTAGCACTGAAATTAACAAATAAGTCTTAAAAACGGAAAAATTATCACACGAAAAATTCTCAGTGCATTTTCTATGTAGGTATCCACTGGTGCGGTAAACTTTACTAGTGTTGAGACTTTGACGTCAACGCCATCTCTTGTTCAAAAAGTTGCATAAGTTCGTAACTGTTCAAGAACTTAGGTAAAACAAAGGTAAGGTAAGCTTTTTGATTGGCGTACCATTTTCGATGCGGTATGAAGGGAAATTTTGCTATATGTATACCTTTTCTTTTAAAATTTATATAAAATATTTTATGTTAATTTTACTCTGTAAAAGGTAAAAAACCCATAACTATACTTTCACTTAGAATCTAAAAATTATCCTGAAAATGGTTACCAAATGTGAAATAGTCTTGGCTATGTCCATGTAGTGTTTCATTTGTTCTCTTTTCCCCATTCGGGAATACAAGCTATGTGTACACACACTCCAAGTATTAACGCAACCCATTCACGAGCCAACCTTCACCTCTATTATCTCCATTCACGTAAAAACAATTGAACGGTGGCAAATTGGCATCGCAAAACAGATGTCACCAGCAGCCGACGGGTGCGCCCGGCGTGTAATGAAGGGGCGAACCGCGTGTGATACATTAGTACACTTGCCAACAAAGCTACTTCACCGTCAAAGTACTAAGATGTGAAAACGACCCTTATGTTGAGAGGATAAGAGCGTATATGTGTATTTTTGGGCGTCTATGTGGGTCGATAGCTTTGTTGTTTGCTGTATCTTAGGGTCTCTTCTCGTCTGTCGACGCGGGATCGAGTCTAGAGACCGAGTACGACTAAACGTGATGTTTTTAAAGACGTCCCGTATCTTGTACCAATTTTTTATACACTGTTTTCTACGGCATATTTACTTTTTTATTCGCTATGAAACTATTGTTTTTACACTTTTGCGAAAAAAAGATTGAAAGTTACAAAATTAAGACCGCCTCTAAACTCCCTTTCTACTCTAAAAGCTGTATACTTTTTCACGGTTGGCGGCGCAGACAAAGGGAGTATTGCCGTGCAGTCAATTTCGTTATTTTAATTTTAAATTTAATTACCAAATAACGAACTCAAAAAGTAAATTTACATTGTATAGTGTATATGTTAACGGAAATGTATGTAATCCGTCATTGTATACAATTCCTAGGAAATGTATGTAATTCCTAAAATCGCACGGAAATGTGTGAAATAAATTACACATTACACATTTCCTAGGAAATCCATACATTTCCTAAATCGCAATCGGAAATGTTCAAAAATGGCTGTCGAATCGCGCATCGTGCTTATGTAACAGCGATTTTATTTAGGTTAGGTTAGGTTAGGTTAGATTTATACATTTCCATCCCTGGGACACCCACATTTCTCTGAGACACCCGGATCTCCCTGGGACACCCGCATTAACGGCAACGAGGGTGGTTGGGTTTTAGTGGGTATTCCTCCCCACTCTGAGTCGCACACACCCCTTTGGTTATCGCCGCGATGCGGAAACTACTCAGGGATAGTGCGTAAAATGCATTTCCCAACCTAAAAAAAAAGGTTTATACATTTCCTAATACGATATTGGAATTGTATACAATTCCGAGGAAATTTATGTATTTCCTAGGATATCTATGCATTAAATAGTTTTTCAAACTATATTTTATACATTTCCTAAATAGTATCGGAATTGTACACATTTCCTAGGAATTGTATACATTTCCTAGGAATTGTATACAATTCCTTAATTTCATACATTTCCGGTAACATATACATATAAAAAAGTGATCAAACAGGTATAACCCTTTTATTCAAAACTAGAAATATTTCACCACTTTTAAGATAAATGTATACCTACGTGCACATTTCTATACTGAAACTTTTCCTTATCATAACTCAACTGTGGTTAAAATTCAATTCAATCCCGCATGTTTGAACAAATCGCATCTACGAGTCAGGACTTTAAATTTCGCTTTGCAGAGGTGCAGAGTGGGAAGTAATGTTAGGAATTGCAGTGGACTTTTTGTGATATTATATGAATTTGGCTGGTGGCTGCTTTCAGAGTAAAATCGTATTATTTTCTTGACTTTAATAAGATTTCCAATTGAATTAACATTTACATTTAGAATTATCGACAACGTTTAAAGTAGTCTTCGATTTAACAAATTCATTGAATTAAGCGTTACTTTGTTGTCGTTGTTATTTAGTGAACGAGAATAATTATGAGAGTAATTATGGTGCCGGTGATTTCATTACGACTCAAAGTCACGTTAAAGATGTTTTTCAAAACAACATTTCAACTCTATGATTCCTACGAGTAGTGAAACTTAGTTATATTGCGTTCAAAGATTTTCTTAAAATCATAATGACGCTCATTGTTAATAACCGAAACCACGTAAAAATAACGTAACATATTGCTTCCTTGCCTCCATATTTCTGTAAAAGGCGAGAATTATATTGTTAATTGTTACGTTAGTTAAAATTTCCCAATACAGTAAAGTGTTCAATTCATGACATGACCATGTGGAATATAGCCTCCTAAGCCCTGACTCTAAGTACTTAATTTAGAGCCTCAGACCCAGACAAAAATTTCATGGCTTAAAATGTTGAATCTTACGTAACCTGATCTTTAAGTTCATTTTCCACTGAATAATTTGTACTTAATGAAGTACATTCGGCTGTTATGCTTACTAGTAATTTGTACTTTATAAAGTACGCGGGGCCTTACGAGGATAGAGTTTTCTTTTCAGGAAGACGATATGCCGACCGGCGCTTCCGACTTTAGAGACTTTTGCGCGATTTAAGACACCGTGACTGACACCACATTGACTATTAAACAGTGGCGCTTCGCTACAGACTACTGGGATTACATAACTCATGACAATCACATTACACTAATAGTCTTTGAATTGACTCTGTAACACGCTTGTCTTTCTTGACAGGCGCCAACAATCCTAACTCGTCTAAGACCGTCAAATGCTTAGGCAGCTTAAACAATACAATAGTACAGTAATCCGCTGCCGACATGGGATGTAATGCCGTGTCTATGAGACGACTGACACGATGCAAAATCAATGCTGCAATGGTTTGAAGGGCAATGTGGCGGTAGTGTTATAGGTATCTTTGTGAAGGGTGGTTTGAAATAAAGAATCACGAGAATTGTAATGCCTAATTATGTAGTCGCATACATAACTTTATCTACTTTCATGTAATAATTTTGAATAATATTCGTAGCTTTTATTTACCTGTACAGCGTACAAAGAACAACTAAAATTATTCCAACAAACAATTGCGTATCGGCGTCACAAGCTAGCACCGTCATCCACGCCGACTTCGCGTTCCAAATTTTAGATCATTTGTTTTCTTCTTTGAATGGTCATTTGTTTTAAGATGTTCGAAATTTAAAATGTCCTTAAACAGTATAAAGCTTTCCTAATTTATTCGAATTGCTTATTGCGTCGGAAGGTAGGTATAGTAGACACATTATGATTTGGATGTAGATAAAAAGATATAAAATCTTACTATTTACTTATCAAGATAGTTTCACACAAGCTTACTTATCCTAATAGAAATTTCACCGCCATTAAGGCGTGCGCCAATGTACACAGTATATAAAACACAGAAGCGATCTTTGCGCAGTTTAATACTCACTTGCCGGGGTTGTTTGCACGTCGGGAACGCAAATACATGGCATTATGCAAGTGAATGCGGCGGGCTAGGGATGTCGGTGATAACAGCAACGAATATCGACACGGTCAAAGTTTCATAAATATGAACCTCGGATTGTATCATTAAGGTGTCCTGAAGTCAACCTCAAATGACCGTCATGAAGATGATATTAGACGAACAGAGGGGAAAAAGGCAAATCGACAATGAGAAGCGCTGACGTCGGGATTGTTTTGTTTTTTATTCTTATTATTTTGTAATTTTACCACAATTATATAGGTACTTGCTTAAATCTTAAATGATCCTAAAGGGCCTACTTGTACCTATACACCCTTTGACTGTGTCAATATAAAGGCATGTGTACGTAATTATTGTTAGCACTTTCAAGTTATCGATCTATGTTACGGACTGTACATGTTAGGAAAACGACATGTCTGGTGGTAAACAATCACCGTCATTCAAAGATAATTATGCGTTGTCAAATTGCTGTACTGCCAAGTGGGGTAGATAAGATACGAAACGTTACATAAACAAACCATGATTTGTACGTTTCTTAGACACTTTCAGTACAATTTAACGTTAAAAAATATGTAAAACAGATAACAATAGTGACAGGATGCTATCCTGTTGCTTAGAGCATATCTAAAACTTCCTTTCCCTACTCGGCCGACATCCACCGAAAAAAATGGAGGCGTTATTCTTAAGCCGATACAACACAGTCTATCCAGTTTTATCCATTCAAAAATGTGTGTCGGGATAGAATAACACCTCTCAATTTCTTCCGTGGATGTTGTAAGAGGCGACTAAGGAAATAGGTTTTTGTATGTTTTAGGCGACAGGCTAGCAACTTGTCACTATTGTACCTTATCCATCTTTGCAAACCTATAACTATGCAAGAAGTGCCTGCGAAGCCATCATAATCATGGTTTTGTCTATGTCACGTTTCGTATGCTCTGCCTACCGTATTTGGAAACACAGGCGTGATTGTATGTATGTATGTAAAAATATCGATATTCTGCCCAAATAAAATGTTACATCCCTATTCGTGCCCCGATGTCTATACTGTGCGACTGTACACTACTGATGACTTATTGCTATTATATTTCAGCAGGGTTTGGTGCACTGCGGTTGAGTTAAGATTAAGATTAATTTACAGTGCCAAGTTTCAAAGTGCGGTGAACTTGAAATTTGTAGATGGAGTCGACCGTCATAATGACTATGCAATAGGCTTTATGGTAGCGACAAAAAATACGACAAATTGATAACATACCTATTCCTTTCTTGAACATATAAATACACCTAGTTATAATTACGCATATTTTCCCAAACGGGATATCCCTAACATGATAAAACCATGATCATTTCACGTTTCGTAGCCACTTCTAGCATATGTAGCACGGTCGCCTACAACATACCTAAAGCTATTTAAATATAAAGCTATTTAGTAAACCTACTTTTAGACATTTTTTACGACAGCCACGGAAGAAATGAAAGGGTGTTATTCTGATCCGACACCACACAAAAAACTTTTCCTTTCCTTTGTTGGAGTCTGTTAATAGGTATTAAAAATGTAAGTTCACCAATGACATTTTAAGTGAATAATTTACTTGAAATTAATTCTGTTACTATTTGGTGAATGGCGAGATGGGAAAGATTCTCAAACTGTGTGTCGAAGGAAAAATATACAGAAACATCTTAATTTATTTATTTTATTTATTAACTAGCTGTGCCCGCGACTCCGTCCGCGTGGAATAGTGACTAATTTTCCCCGTTTTTCCCGCATTTTTCAATGTTTCTT
>BHDV01017177.1:0-25924 GCA_005406045.1 Adoxophyes honmai | reverse complement strand
AGTATGACGTCATCGTAACGTTACCGAGCGTTACACTTTTTCATAAGTGACTCCCAGCTCAACCTAATTTAAGACGTTGTCACGTTGTACATATCTTAGCCACGTTCACCATTTTTTTGTGGTTTCTGCGGAATTAATGGAGACGTGTTAAGTTGTGACAACACCAATGCTTAAAAAACGCTGACGGTACAGATTCGCAATGATGCGTCGTATCCGCACCGTTTTTGACGCGTGCTCCACACACTGCTAGCACAATGTTGAACACTTTGTCAGTTGATGACGTAGGTGACGTTTGTGGGAGAAGATCTACTACTGGACTATAGGTTACACTAGGGCCGCTACAACTTTAACTTTTACCTGCAACAATACAGAGCTCCGAAACAACCCGCCAATAACTCATAAGACGAGACAAAAATGTTTCCACAGAAGTTTTACAAGCACCTATACCCAAGTAACGGTAAGATACTGTGAAAACTTATTCAATAAGCTCATGTTATTGCCACATCGAGGGCAACTGTAACGACAAATTGGTCAAACATGGCACTTAAGAAGTAAGTTATGATTTACTTATCCAAAGTTAGGCAGATGTCAGAATAGATTAAGCGTCTCACTGGGTAATTATTGCTATTGCTTACTTTACTGTTAAAATAAAACTATAAATAAACCCGATTTTCTGCGTACTTTTTGATATTTTTCAAGCAATGTGGTGCCCGGTTTGGAATCACTCCTCTCCATTTCTTTTTACTTTAGGCGACAGGCAAATAACCTGACACTTTTATACTCCTTCCATCTATGTTTAAATCTAAAATTACTTTTAAAATTGTCATAGTTTTGTCCATGTCACGTTTCGTGTCCCCGTCCCATTGGGAACACAGCCCTCATGTTTGTTTGTGTTTAAAAAAATATTTTTTCAACAACAAACGATACCAAAGAATCGACAATTAAAAAAAAAAATTCTGTACTTTTTAATTAGTATTGAAGCCTGATAAACTCACAAATCAGTGAAGTTCCTGAAACTATAAACTATAACAAAGCCCTGAACATAACAAGGAAGCCGCCTTGTACAGACTGTTAACAAATTCGAACACGCTGTATTGTACTATCGTTGTAGTCTTAATTGGTACAAGGGTAGGTATTAACTCTATTAGCTCTAGAGTTGAGTTCGTTCGAAAGGTTCCGTACCATCCTTACGTACTGATACAATATAACATACTGATATTTTGCCACAATATAAACCCGAAAACGAAAATCCTAGAAAATAATGTCCAGTAAAATTAAAAAGTACAAAAACCCAGACCTTTTAATTTTTGTATACCATAACATAAGCCAACACTGGCCAATAGATTTTCCGAATGAGCAAATTTTTTTAGTGTAGCGATGGCAGGTCACAACTATTTTACATGACGACCAATCAGCTGCCACCGCGCGCCCATCAGCTTACCGGCCAAGCACTAAGTGGGCATATTCATAGGCCATGGTGGGCTAAATGGCCAACCTTAAGCCACTCGTTTGTACCATCACGCCACCGCGCCGCGCCGCCCCGCTTCCACTGTTAGTGCATTTGTAGTTTTAAGTAGATAGCAGTATTTTAAACTATTTTAATAATTGTTCGCAGGAAACCGGTACTGCACTCCGATGACTCAATCCAAAGGATATTCGTGGAGCACGTGGCAAAAGAACAGGAAACGAAAATGGAGTTCCCGACGACCTTCCTCACGCAGTTCTTGATCCTCACCAAACGGATGTTCATCCAGAACAAGAGGAATAAGGTAAATTTAATCCACGAAGATTAAGAGTCGACTTTGGGAAAGGGTTAGTGTACTGTGGGCGATGGGTTAGCAACCTGTCACTGCAATATCACGTTTAACCATCTGGTTACCCTGAAATTGCTAAACGTGGCACTGGATTTTTGAATTCAGGTGCTCTGCCTACCCCTCTTGGGAATACAGGCGTAAGAATATCTATGTATGTATGTAATCCACGAAGTTGGCCCGCTCTGAACTAGAAATTGTTGTACCTACGGTTTTGATAGGTACTTCATTAAATGTTACCAAAACAACATCAGTTGGTGATTAAAATACTTAAATTACTTACATACATCTATTCCCATTAGGGGTAGGCAGAGCACGCGACGCTACACAGACAAAACCATTATAATTGCACCCTTCCAGTTATCACGTCATCCGTGGCCCACTTTTGACATAGACCTCTTCCCGAATTTGTAACTGTCTTATCGATATTTCTGGCCAGTAAAAACTAAACAAAAAAGTCAGAGAGACACCGCACGACGCAAACTTAATTGATTTTTATTAATTGAAAGTGAAGAAAAACAAGTTCTAATCGCTTATACGGACAGTTCTTTCGAGACCACAGGCTGTGACGTTTCCGAAAAGTAGAATAAAAAGTAAATTTTATACACGATAGGACCCGTTTCAGTTTAACAACAATGCATTCATCCTTTTTCTAAAAACCGGTTTAACTATCTTTGACATAACGGTCGGAAGCCCGTCCAACTAATAAAACCCCATTTTTATTAGAGGTTAAGTGACTAGGCAACCCAAACCTTAAGTGATTCTTTACCTTTCTTCCATTCCATGGCCCGCGGAACTCCAAAAGAACCCTTATTATCCGTACATCCGATCTACCCGATCGGAGCACGTTTACCTTCGGCGTTATCTTGTATCTCGCCCTAGCATTCTCGGTTCGATTTCCGGTGGAATCACACGCAACACCGCCCCCGTAAATTATCGGCGCTACCCACTATACCCACTATTATGTTTCTATGAGGAATTATTTCGGCACAGACTTGAGATGTCTAGAATTTTTCAATAATTCTACGACGTCACTTTTTTGTCTCTACAGGGTGATTTCAGGGTCGTGATCCCAACCATTTTTTGTGACTAAGTAAATTATTGCGATGTTAGCTATTTCGGGATTTCAATTGAAACTGAACCCGACACCACGCCGAAGAATGTTTTTGCTGTCTAGGTAAGGTTCGTACGCTCTGGCTACTCTATTTGTGAACACAGGTATCATGTACGTACGAGGGGCACACCGAAATGATCGGGAATCGAGTACTTCCTAATAAGTTACAATAAACCATTTTTAATTGCGTGTGTACAGGTCATTTACAATCATAACTGCGTTTACACAATTAAAAAAAAGTTGACGGTTTTTTTTAAAATGCTATTTAAAGTTGACAACTCGGTAAACGAAATGGCGCTCTCGCGTGAAATTTTCTATGGGATAATTTATTACAATTTTTACCGAGGGTTATTTCTAGATAAATGTCACGATGAGCTTATTTCGATTTATAATATGGAAGTACCTAGTCAAACGATCATATATCGTTGGTATTGGGAGTTTCGACGGGGTCGTGCTTCTATCGCCACCGTCACTTCTACAGGTCGACCAAAAACGGCGGTAACACTTGAAAACATCGCTGCTGTCCAAAAAATAATACAAGATGACCGACATGTAACATACGAACAGATCCGGGCACTCTTAGGCATTAGAATGACTGCAATTCAAATAATTTTGCATTGCGAGTTGGATGTGAGAAAACTTGTTTCCCGATGGCTACCCCAAAATTTGCCAGAAGACCAAAAGGGGGCTCACGTTGATTGGTGCCGGTCTGCTCAGAAACGTTTCGACGGAGGAAAGTCAAAAGCCATGTATAATATTGTCTTGGGTGACGAATCATAGATTTATTCTTATAAGCCAGAAAGAAAACATCAATCGGCAATTTTGGGTCCTTGAAGACGAAGTTAAGCCAACGAAACTTGTGCGTTCCCGTAGAGTTCAAAAAAATGGTCGCTACGTTTGTTTAAAAAAAAAGGACATGTTGCCACAAATCTATTACAGGAATGTAGAGAAGTTACCGTTGATTAGTACAGTTCCATTTATTTATCAAAAATGATAGCTGCACTCCGTAAAGAGAGCCCGACACGTCGACTCATCTTACATCGTGAAAATGCGAGCTCCCAGACCGCTCGACGAAAAAAAATTTTTTTTTACCAAAATACATCGAATTGATGTGTCATCCTCCGTACAGCCTCAACCTGATTCCTAACGATTTTTTCACAATCCCCAGAACAAAAGATTTATTGCGTTGACAGCGGTTTGAAGACCCAGAAGCAGCGGTAGAAGCTTACAAATCAGCCATTTGGCAGCATCATCTTCAGACTGGAATTACTCATTTATTGACTGGTTCCAAAGAATGCAAAAGTGCATTAATTGCAAGGGAGAATATTTAGAAAAACAATAAATTATAGTTTACGTTTTCCTCGCTAATAGTTTTTTTTATTCCCGATCATTTCGGTGTGCCCCTCGTACCTACTACGAAACGTGAAATATTCATGGTTCATGTCACGATTTGTGTTTTGCTCCCTATTTGGGAACGTAGGCGTGATTGTTTGCTTTTTTTCAGATCGGTCTTTGGATCCAGCTCCTCCACCATGTAATATCAGGTGCCTTGGTGGGGAGTATCTTCTTCAGCGTAGGCAACGACGGAGACCAGCCCATAGCCAATTTCAAGTTCTGCTTGAGCTGCCTAGTATTCTTCATGTACACCTATATTATGATCCCCGTGTTAATATGTAAGTACTGTTGAAGTTTTTAGATATCCCAGCAGGGCTAAGATGATAGACTAAATTACAGAATTAAACAAATTTTGTTCTAAAAGCAAGTTCATTTACTCTATTTTATACTATAATCCGTGCTATTTAGCGTGGCAAGATTTTAATAAGTGGGTGTAAGTTAGCGCATCCTGCATCCCATTTTCAATGGAAACTTTTTGAAATCTAACCAAGCTAGATTCCGGTGACAGTACTAAATAAATAAATAAATATCACTGGACAACTGCTAGGATATAATTGGATTAATATAATAGATTAATATCACTGGAATACTATCACGTGAGAAATAAAAATAACTGTGTGGGAAACAAAAAATGAATAGAAATATGAGTAGTTAGAGATATACTTTGTAATTTTAACTCATTTAAACCCAAAAAAAGAAAGCAAACCAAACTGATGTGTAATTCAAATTTCGAAACTTTGTTCGTGCTAATGGGCTCCTAAGAACATTTTAACGTATTTTTTTAAATCTACCATCGCTTCCGAAATACTAGGAATACTAGGAATAATTGCGCCGCAAGAATCTTGGCGGACAGTCTTATTTAATTTTGCCTCTTCTAGTTATAATACCTACATACTCTAGCCATTCAATATTATTCAGGGGACTTTTATTCATATTCATATCAATGCTCCCTATCCTTTAGAGGACAATCGTTATCTTTATAGTAATTACAAAGATCATCAGTGCCATCAAGTTGATAACGGAAAATCTTTAAAGTTACTAAACAAAGTTCGCCTCACAGTGCCCTGAAAGTGAAATTCCTAGTTCTTACTTTAATGTAGGCCGAGTTGATTGATTGGTTTTTGAGCACTAGAATTCGGACAATATGGTAATCGATTGATCGTTCCGATCATCAATCACACTCTCGAAATACAGTTCGATGTTTCAAATAGTAATCATAAAGCATATACGCGGTAGCGATAACTCATCGGCTTAACAACAACGTTAAAACAATGATGGGAATAGCAATATACTGGGTTCAAAATATATCATTGTAATTAGTCAGTTGGTAAAGTTACGAAAAAATATGACATAATGAGACTCATGTGTTGGTTTATCAAATAATTAAACATCGACGAAGATCTTCAAACTTCCTGATTGTCATGCTGTGGTGAAAATTGGAGCGCGTAGCGACGTCACTCGATACTTCAGAACACTGTATCCTCGTCATTTCTTATCCAATAATAATATTTGTTGTTATAGCGGCGGTTGTGTATACATATTTACATAATCTATAAAAAATTCAACAGTCTAACAACGGTTCGTGAGATACAGCCTGGTGACAGACGGACAGACAGACAGACAGACAGCGAAGTCTCAGTAATAGGGTCCCGTTTTTACCCTTTGGGTACAGAACCCTAAAAATGGACTTTCGTTCAAGTTGTTCTAGAAATGGATTTTTCTTTCAGTTCCAACGGAGGTGCGGATGCTTCGTCGCGAGTATTTCAACCGCTGGTACAGCCTCAAGGCGTACTACGCCGCTCTCACTTTCGCGTCTCTACCTACCATGGTAAGGTCTAGTTAAATTTCTCATTAATGTTATACGTACTAGCCAATTCATCACCTTATATTTAACAGCTATAAGGTAGTCCCTGTGTTTCTAGTGTATCGCACTCTATGTCAAATTACGTACATTGTATTGCCCCGTGTGGTGCCGGGTTAGAATACCACCTCCCCCTTTCTTCCCGTGGGTGTCGTAAGAGTCGACTCTGGGAAGGGGTTAGTGTATTGTGGGCGATGGGCTAGCAACCTGTCACTACAATATCACGTTGAACCATCTGGTAACCCTAAAATTGCTAAACGTGGCACTGGATTTTCGGGTTCAAGTGCTCTGCCTACCCCTCTTGGGAATACAGGCGTGAGAATATGTATGTATTCCCAAATGGGGTAAATAGAGCACACGAAGTGCTTCATAGTCGATACCGTGACTATTTCATGTTTCGTGGCTACTTCAAGGCAAGCATATTTTTAGGTTTTAAGTTAAGAGATACAATAGTGACAGGTTGCCGTCTGCTCTCTAAGCTCTTACAATATACACCGAACAAATGGACCGATGTTTTATCCTTTTAGTTGGAATTTAACCCATATTGCTTTGACATAGAGTGCATGGCATTTAAATACTGCTAGAGCGTCGAAGATTGGGACTTTTACCTTACTGTCTTTAAATCAACAATTTATCTTTTAGGTTGATAACGCATCGAGGGTCAATTGCAGCATGTCTTAAATCTGGATTTAGTCAATCTTAAATTCCCATTTCCTCATACCTCTCTTTTCTTCCATGGATGTCGTAAGTGACGACTAAGGAAATAAGTTAAGTATTTTAAACGACAGGCTAGCAACTTGTCACAAAAAATGTGCTATAAGTGACCACGAAGAGAAAAATGGTCGTAATTTTGTCTATGTAGCGTTTCGTGTGCTCTCCCTAACCCTTTAGGGAATACAGGCGTGATGTATGTATGTAAAACCCCATTTAAGACACTGCAAGAGCATGCACATGAATTAATTATGAAAACACACGAAATTCTACGATTAGACTATACTTTCTCTCTTGTCCAGCCCTAGTAGTAATAAAATATTTAAATACCTACACCGTTCTCAAAGCAAAGCCAGCATTAACATTTTAGGCTGAACCTTTTTTAGAGATTACCTAGCCTTTAGTTGGCTAGTTGGAAAGGAAACAGAAAACCGAGATATGTCGGTATAGACGGGTAAAGCCCAAAAAATCTAAATCTAACCGCGAGTAAAAAGGATCCCTTAGGAAATGACACTCGTATAAAAAATGAGCAGGTTTTTTACTTTCAATATTTACGTTACGTTTACATGGGAATAAATTTAAGGATCTGAAGAAACAAAACGCGCATGGAAAAGCTTTGATGTTTGTTTGTCTATTGAAACAAATGAAAACCCCAAGTACTCTCATCAAAATTATGAAAGACACGAAAACCAATTAACGAATATAAACGAATACTTAGGATTTCCTTATCCATAGATTCTATGGCATAGAAGGACCAGTAAGAGGAAAATATGGAAACCGATAGATACCTACTTAAAGTGGGTACATCACGCCTGTATTCCCAAACCGGATAGGCAAAGCACACAAAACGCTACATAGGCAGCATATTTTTCAAGTTTTAAGCTAGATGAAAGTGGTATAGTGATTGCTAGCCTGTCGCCCAAAAAAATATCCGAACCTATTTTCTTACGAAATTCACGGTAGCAATAGAGAGGTGTTAAACTAAACTCGACCCCACACGGTGTAGAGGCAAATTAGGACACACAAAGATTACGGATTCAAATAATCCTTTCGCATTTATTAATTCGGTAGTGAGGCGATATTTTAGCTCTCGACGTCTAAACCCTGTGATTAGATAAATCGAATCCGTACATTCCGCGGTAAAATTTCGCTAACTATTTTTTACCGGGTCCTATTTTGTCAGGAAAAGGATTTTTAGAAAAATAAGGGGGCAAGGCCCTGGTCTTTAGTTAGTACTTAATTTATTCAAATATATGCTATTTATCACACTCCATGTAGGCTGCAAATGAGAGACGAGATGAATATTTCACGAATAACTAATGAAGAAATAATTATTTTAGGTTAAATGTTCCTGTGACCGTTCATGCAAATCGCACGCTAATTATAATTACAAATTGGTGTAGATTTGCGAAACATTTGAGCCCGCGGTAAATGAGGCAAAGGGGCGAATGCCTTTGATGGCAGAATAAACTGGAGCTCAAACGTTTTGATGACTGTCAAAATCTGATTTAAAAAGGTAAAAGTGCCTGAACGGTTGGGTCGCCGTCTCATTATACGCACGGGCCACGGTTTTTTTTAATAATCTATTTGGTTGGCCGTCTGTCGCCAAACGCATTTCATGTTACTGGCCACTAAATGTGGAATGAAATAGTCTTTTTTTTAAACAGACAATTGCAGCGCTATTGTCTAATTTAATTTGACAGTTGGAACCAATAATCAAGCAATAATCTTCAAAATTCATACACTTCAAAACGAACTGACTCTGAAACTGTCAAATTAAACACGATTTAGACTTTTGATGCGTTAGACAATAGCGCTGCTAATACCAATCAGGTATTCAAATTGCTCATTAATTCATACCTGTACTATTCCAAAATGTGTATTTCTTATGGAGAGTGAATAATAAATGTTTGGAGGATAATATTAGTATCAGCGTACTCAGTATGGTTAATAAACCACATTCGATTGTTTTTCATTTATTTTCTTGCAGTTTTTTTAAAGGTTTATTTAATTTGGTTTACTCCCCATCCCCATCTCTGCTGCTAGGTTTTTAGCGATTTATCACTGGTCACTTAAAAAAACAAGATACAGCACTATCTTGGTATTTGTAAATTAGAATGGGTACATCCACGTCTTTATATTGAGATTAACTCCACATGTTTCGAGCCAAGTCGCGACCCATAGTCAGGAGCAGTGCGCGCGGATGCAGTGAGTGTCTATCCGCAAACACGTGAACCCATCTCGATCTTAAGTGGATTCTTTACATTTCACCGTGTGAGTCTCACGGTGATTCTATTTTTAAACTATCTTGATATTCTTGGCTCGTAGCTCTACCGGGCGCTTTTGGTTTCCAATGCCTTCATCAGCTTAAGTGTTTCTGAATCGCTCTAGACAGCAGCTTTGAGAGCTGGAGTACACGGGCTTTTGAGATAAAGATAAGTAAATTTGGCTGCAGGCTAATGCGATCTAGATTTGACCAAATACTTACATTAGCGAACCGTCTTTTCATTTCTAAATTTTAAATTCAAAAATCTTTACGTGTTTGGAACCCCTTTGGCTTGAAGCATTCAAGATCCTGTCTTCAAAGAGCGAACTTGTGTATTTTTCCCTGCAAAAACAGTTCATCAGTTACCTTCATCAGTTTTCAGTTATCTACTATATAAAAATAAGTCGTGTTTTCCTTCCTGACGAAATACCTCCAGAACGCACGAACCGATTTGGCCAATTCTTTTTTTAAAATGTTCGTTGAAGTTCAGGGAAGGTTAGTAAAATGAGAAATTATGGAAAAAATTAGTGTAACATACTAAAAAACTAAAAAATCGTTCTCCCATACAAAATTTTCAACTCCAAAAAACAGTAAGCGCCGCAATATTTCATACATCTTACGCGTTTTTGTTAAAATCTTCTCTCTTTAGCTCAAGAACGACGGAAGCGCCGCTGATTTTCATACGTCTCCCGCTTTTTTGCGAGCAAAATAGGTACTTTCACACTAATGTCGTTAAAGCGAAAGTTACTTACATTTCGTTAATAAATTAACCCTTATGCCCTAAGATACGCATCTGTCAAAATTTATACTGAACTGACAAATTTTGACATTATTTACGGCATATTATCACTAGCCAGCTAGCCACTTGGCCAAATAAAACCTATTTGGATGTTTAGATGTTTTGATACATTGTTGGTTTATGAATAACTAGCTGTGCCCGCGACTCCGTCCGCGTGGATGAGTGACTATTCCCCCCGTTTTTTCCACATTTTCCAATATTTCTTCGCTCCTATTAGTCGCTGCGTGATGTTATATAGCCTAAAGCCTTCCTCAGTAAATGGTCTATCCAACACACAAATAATTTTTCAATTCGAACCGATAGTTCCTGAGATTAGCGCGTTCAAACAAACAAACAAACTCTTCAGCTTTGATTCGTCAAAGAAGATTAATTGTCTTTTTACCATTTACTAAAACGCCCTCGAATAGCGCGCAAAATTAAAATACACATACATACATATCCTCCGCCTGTATTCCCGAGAGGGGTAGGCAGAGCACATGAATTCAAAAATCCAGTGCCACGTTTAGCGATTTCAGAGCAACCAGATGATCAAACGTGATACTGCAGTGACAGGTTGCTAGCCCATCGCTCACAATAAACTAACCCTTTCCCAGAGCCGACTCTTACGACACCCACGGGAAAAAAGGGGGAGGTGCTATTCTAACCCGGCACCACGCGGGATATAAATTAAAATCCATACTAATATTATAAATGGGAAAGTGTGTTTGTTTGTTTGTTTATCAGTCTTTCACGGCTAAACAAAGCGACGTAGTGACGTGATTTTTGAGTGGAGATAGTTGAAGGGATGGAGAGTGACATAGGCTACTTTTTGTCTCTTCAAAACTCCCCATTTCACTAAAGTTAGAGGTGGAAGTTTGTGGAGAATACCGCAATTTTCTATGTAGAAAGCTATAAATTGGTATATGGGATGGGCTATCTCTTCTGTGATACCCCGAAATTAACGCGAGCGGAGCCGCGGGCAAAAGCTAGTCAGTTATATATTAAGAACGTTTCCTTGTGTTCAATTACTCTACCCAGTTTCAGTGATTTGTTGTGCTGTGGATAAGTCACCTTTTAGTTGTATTCATTCATATCACCGAGGCACAATCGTAAGTTTATATTCTATAGATTTCTATTTATAAAGCGTAGCTTCCTTCCATAAATTTCGTTAGTAAGCATTTTGTAATTTTGTTCAAGGTGCCTCCAATTCTATATTATAATAAACCCGATAATCACCACCAACCGGATTTTCATTACGCGACAGTCTATAGCATACATACATACATACATACAGGAATGTGTGCCGAAATCGGGTAGACAGAGCACACGACACGTGACATAAGACAAAACCATGACTATTTCACATTTCGTTTCGTTTCATTTTAGATTTAAAAGTAGGTGAAAGAAATACAATAGTGACATGTGTCTAGCATATCGCCTAAAGCATACCACAACATCCTTAGTCGCCTTTTATGACATCCACGGAAGAATTGAAGGGGTGTTACTCGAAACTCGACACACGGGAGGTTTGTCTATATAAGTAAGTTTATCCGTTGTCTAGTTCCCATAAAATTGCCTAATTTGTGACTAGGGGATTGGTTTAAATCATTGATTCCCAAAGTGGTCCAGGTGGACCCACAGGATTCCTTGGTAGACCTGACGGGGTCTGCACTAGTTTGCTGAAATTGGTGTATTTAGGAATTTGATACAAATTATTAATCCAGCACCAAGGGGTCTATAAGTAAAAAAGTTAGGGAACCTAGGGAGTTTTGATTTTAACTGTCCGTTGATATGATTGTGATGATTGTTTCAGGTAACATTCGGACTGCTGTTCATAGGCATCGTATACACAATGTCAGGCCAGCTGCTGGAGTGGGACCGGTTCGTTCTGTTCAGCGTGTGCGGCATTCTGACGGGCGTCTGTTCTGAAGGCCTGGGCCTGCTCATTGGGGCCGCCTTCAGTGCCACGGTAAACTCAAAAATTATAATCAAAAATGGTCCTTGCGGCAGTCCTTACTTTTATTACCTACTAGCTTTCCGCCCGCGGCTTCGCCCGCGTGGAACTCGGTTATATTGCGCTATAAAGCACAACTATAAGAAAACTTCTCGTTTCAAACGACACACAGCGCCATCGATCTATCATCTATCGATCGATATCGATCTATCATCGATTGATATCGATCTATCAAGTAAACTATATTTTTGCTTTCCCTCGGGAACATCAATTTTTCCGGGATAAAAAGTACCCTATTATTTAACCCGGACTTCTATCTTTATGTCTGCAAAATTTCAAAGCAATCGGTTCAGTAGTTACGGCGTGAATTAGTAAGGATAAGGATACCGGCGTCTCCACAGGTGGCTTAAACGCCTGAAAAGCGAAATGGTATATAAGCAATATTTCTGGATCTTCCACCTAGTGCTGTGACATCTGTCGCTTGCCAAATAGTGGCCGACTACCGAATTTGGAAAAAAATACGTTCCCTTTCTCAGAACTGTCGCCTGATTGAATAATTAATTTGAACAAAAGATTTGTTGCCAGGTTAGGCTAAAATGTAAAGACTACAAATTATTAATTCATGATTTTCTTTGCGAAAAATAATACTCGTAATCATTGCCAATACGCGAATAAAATGTGGTACCTAATCTAAGTAAGTACGTTTTTTTCTAATCAAGAGAAACGACTACTTCATATCAACAAAAACTTAAAACGCCTATTTTCCTTAATAATTTCGCTTCAAAATACGGGGCTAGGCAATACTTAAACAACGATATCATAATTACGGGAAGTTTAATCAAAATCTGTTATGAACTACGGCACTTATCGTCCCGCCGCGATCCATTATAATCTCATCAGGGAAAATAAAAGTTTGGAGGGTAATTTTAAGGGTGATCGGAAATATGGTGGGGCAACCGGAGGTCGCGTTATGCCGGGTAAACGACATTTTCGTTGATACGCCCCTCTCGTGTTGACAACGGATGTCATAAATTTATGATTTGATTTTTCTCTCTGACGACACCATGCGTGTACAAGCCAAATTGATCCCCCCTGACGCAGAAACTTTACATGGTCATTAGTCAATGCTGGACGAGGAAAATTGCAATGACGTTTACAGCGATAACATTCTAAATGATGACAGTAATTAGAAACATAATTCGCTGTTTCTGATTGGATCATCCGTCATTACATTACAAAGTTTCAAATGTAGAATAGTTAATTTCACGCGCGTTGATAACCATTACAGATTTGTTTACAAATATGTTACTTCATATGGTAAATTATTAATTGGTTACTACTAGATTATTACTAGAGACTCGTGTTACTTTGAGAACTGACTAGGTGTCAGTACAATAATTAATAATCTCTGTTACTGTAAGCTTATTGAGTGATGTCCAAAGTTACACGTATTACGAATGATTTAGATTTAGATTTAGATTTAGATATAGCTACAAATTTATGTAATGATTAATTTGAAACTTACAACCTTAAAAATTTCAACACTTTAATAAATTCACAGTGGAGGACGTGGTTCTCAAAAATCAGGCCCTTTTGGATATCAATGCTCAGGCGTCAACCAAAATTAGACAATTAGAGTCAGTGAATATCGCTCATGTTGTTTTTTTTACAGAACGGTTCGATCATCGGTCCAGCTGTAGCAGCGCCTCTTCTAGCCCTGTGCTGCTATGGCATGGGTTTCGGCCCCACTATCGAAGCCTCAATGAAGGCCCTTATGTCAGGGTCCTACCTCCGCTACGGCGTCACAGGCCTAACCCTCTCCCTCTACCACGACCGACAGTTATTAGACTGCCCGAAGACTTTCTGCTTATACGCAGACCCTACTCTACTCCTAAGAGACTTGGGAATGAAATATGACGAATATTATTTACAAGTTGTAGGGTTGTTGGCTTTCACAGTTCTCCATAGAGTGATGGCGTACTTCGCTCTGAGATACCGTTTGACTGTGGAGTTTTCTAACAAGTTGATGCATTGTGTTAGCAAGCTTTTGAAGCATAGATAATGAGAGACCATTGATAACATGATAACTTTATTATACTTAATATTCAGAGAAATGTAGATTATGTTTTTATTTTTCTATTCAAAGATATCTGTGATAGGAGTTTGTTTAGTTGTAAGCTATAATGAATGTTTTTTTATTTTATTTTGATTGTATGGTAATTTGGAAGTTCATCTTATTAATGTTAATGTTAAATTTGGAAGTTGTTTATTGTTGTGCCTTAATGGGTCTGTTTCAAAGAAATTCCAAAAATATTAGCATAAAATGGTGATAGAATGGTTAGTGGATAGTTGTTCATTACAGCAGTAGCTTTTCGTCATCATGAAAAACAGTGACATGGATGCTATAGGACGGTAATTTTCCTATTGTGTGGGAATTATTAGATCACCGTCATCACTTCAAATCTTGAAATTCGAAAAGGATAAAAAAAAACCTTAATAATAGGAAGAATAAAATTGTATTTATAGAGGATAGACAGATGCCGGGTGAACAAATTATTTAGTTTCAAATTGTAATTAAAGACATGGTGAAAAAATACATCACTTATTTTTAGGATGGTTCAAGGGTTTTCAAATAAAATATCTACCTCAGGAGTCTTTGTTGTTTAATTCTTATTTAATTTTTTTTATTGTTGTGTATTTACGTAAGGTATCGGATTTAGGATTACACCTCTCCATTTCTTCTGTGGATTTCGTAGCCACTTGTAGTACAATTTTAGGAGTTCTTGTCGATTTGGGGGTTATTTCCTACCGAATTCAAAATAGAAGAAAATTGTAATTATAATTTATGTATTGAATATGTTTAATATAATTGTTAATTACAGTTAGATACACGAATTCAGGTAAACTCGTACTTGAATCGCTTTATATTAGGGTCGGTCAATCTAAACCACAACAGAGCTGTATAATTAGCAGGCTCATTAAATAATATTTACCATTTCTGATCGGATAATGAACGTGACATAAAACACGAAGAGAATAAATGAACTTTTAAAAGGTCAGAAACATTAACATCACCATTGTAATCGTATCCTGTTATGAATCAATTTAACTTCCATTTAACCTTCATCTCATCAAAAAACGATTTCATTTCTAAACAAGCTACCATGAAGGCAACACACTCGTGGCTCATAGTCCTATTTATTCAAACTGCAGTCGCTTCTGAGCAGTATAAAACGTCTTTGATATCAGTAAAAGAGTGTGAGAATCCAGAGCTGCCCTATTTTGAGGGTACACCGTTCGATGTCCACATAGAGACTTACAATTCCAGCAAAGGAGTAACTTTGATGCGAGGTACTGTCACAGTGAAATACGATGTGAAAGAAGGCACCCAGAAAGGGGGCCTTTCGTACGGTTATGAAACCCCCAACGGTATCAATTGGGTCTACGAATTGAAGAACTTGGATTGCACGAGTTTTGTGACGAAAACTCTGTTGAATTCTCTGGGTATTCCGTTCACTAAGAGGTGTTTGATTAGAAAGGGAACGTATAATATTAATAAGGTTGATGTGGACAAGATTGATCACGCTGTGCAAGGGTCCATGGCTCGGCGGTACGGGACCTGGATTGCCATTGTATCCTATTACAGCAAGACGAATATGTTGACTTGTTGGGATGCTCGACTTGATGTTCAACCTTACAAAGCTAAAAAAAACCATAGGAGATGAACAATTGAACTACTGATACCATACTGCATGTTGTCGAATAATAAATACTACCTTTAAATTCTTCTTTTCCTCTAAGAAATCCATTGTATACAATGCTCATAGATATAGGAGGCAGATGCCTACTACCCGATTCATTTGTTAGTAAAATATACTATTACTCATTAATATACTATCTACATATTTATCTAGATTACCAAAAAATATTACGCACGTGATTTTTTAACAAAAAATGTCGAGAATACAGCGTTTAAAACTTGCGAGTGACGTCACTACATGGTAGGTACAATGTTTTGCAGGCCGTGACGTCACAGGCCCCCACTAGGGAAGTTTGATGGTCTATACTATACTTTTATCGATGTTTAGTTATTTGATAAACCAAAAAACACGTGTCTCACACTTTTCCGTAATCTAACTAACGGACTAATTAGAATGATAAATTTTTAACCCAAAAATGTTACTATGTACATATTTAAAACAAAAATTAGTTTGATTCTATCCAATGGATAAAACTTATCTTAATGGTTTAATAATAATAATTGGAGTAGGAAAGATCGGATGTGCTTAGGGCACCTCTCCAGCTAATACCCCGTTAAAACAAATAGTAGTATTGGGATTTCTAAGACATCGTGTCATGTAGAGTTTAAAATAACACATATATTTCTTCTGTGGATGTCGTAAGAGCTTAAAACCTGGGAAATATGCTAGAAGTGGCTACAATACGGGAAAAGGTCATGGTGTTGTCTATGTAGCGTTATGTGTGGTCCGCCAACCCCATTCGGGAATAAAGGCGTACTTAATGTATACATAATCTTGTGAATAATAATCCTTAGCTAGGGTTGTCGAGGTAAGCAATGACGTCTGTGGTCATTTCCTGTCATTTGAACGTGACTAGCCACATAAGTATATAAACAAAATGATCATAGCAGCGGTTCGTCTAAGCGTAAACAACCTAATCTTTGACAGTTCCATTCCAAAGATGATCAGGAATCACCATCCAAGACTTAAACCGTCGATTATTTGTGCAGCATTGGGGACTAGATCCTTATACTTTTACGTTACGTATTCTGTTTTTTTTAGCTAGAGGACATGGATTCTGATTTCTATACTTCCACACCTAATATAGATGTGGAAGAGGTATAATAGTTACAGGTTGGTAGCCTTTCGCCCAATGCAAACCTAAAACTATTTCCTTAGTCGCCTCTTACGACATCCACGGAAGAAATGGTGAGGTGTTATTCTATCCACACAGGAAACACACCTCATTGATGAAAAATGTTGATAACACACATCATAAACCTGGTTGCTAGCAACCGCAGCGGTTCCTAGATGAATGGCTAAAGACTAAACCTCAATTAATTTAATTGACTAAACTCAATTTAGGACGTGTATTGTTACCTGTATTCCTCATTATGAGTGAGTTTCATGGTAATTTCATATTCAAAACTTCAACCTTGTTTGTAACTCCTCTATTCTCCTGTTTTTTTTTAATTTTTAGTTTATTTGAGTATTGATGATGTTCAAAAAAAAGGCCAAATTAGAAGTATCCGAAACCGAGGATGAGACGGATGGTCATGGACGGAGGTCTGACGAGAGGGATGAAAGTGAATGAAGCGAGACAAGTATGCCAGAGAGCTGACAATACATTTTAAATATGGAATTGTTCGTAAATAAAAATCGATTCAGTTCAGTTCAAAATTGTAAATTTTAATGTGTAATGGCCCCTTTTACGATATTAAAACCTTTAAGGTCGTAGACACTCATGAAAAACCTGAAACAAACATTAGGCAAACGTTTAATATACTACAGTCAGGTTTCTACTTCAAAATTTATAATATGTTGCAGACAGAAAAATTGGTAGATAGGACCATTCATTAATCAGTATATTTTTGGAAATAAATCATGAACATCACGTTCGCGAAACACTACATAGTCATAATCACGACTGCACTCTTAGGATACAAGCACTGCACTCAAGCCACTCTTAGCACAATTTTAGGACTCAGATTAGATAATAGGGGATAATAATCGAAACATGCCAAAGATCCAAAATTCCACATTCTGATAACTCAGCCAAAATTAGGCGAGAAATGGTAGTATTACCTGTCAGGATGTATGCCCAGTTCCTTATGAACAAACTCAGACACCTCCTTCCCAATCAATTTGTTCTCTTCGACGCCTACATGGCCGATGGACTCCAGGGTAGCCGCAGCACCAGGAGTGGTGGAGTCACCACCGAACGAGACGTCGCAGTCGGCAGATATCACGACGGTGAACACCTGGAATTGATGCAACCCTGGTAATTACATTCGCTTTCCTTTAAGCTGTAAGTAAGTAAGCACCAACAATACTTCAAGAACATCCATTTCCTTAAATTGTGCTGAGTAAGTACAAGCACTAAGGTAAAAATGCCAATGCTCGACGCCTCAACCCCGAATAAATGACACCCATCTGTCACCTCTCTTACAGTTGGAAGTGCCAAGTATTGGGTCAGTGTCGAGCAAGTCGACTTTTACCTTAACAAAACTTTAAGACACTCGCTATGCCGCAATTAACCGCAATGGAGGAAATGGTAAAACGATGAAATGGTGTCGGAGTAGGGCTCTTCAAAGCTGAAGGGAATAAACTGCTACTGAACCAGTGAGAAATAAGGTCAGAGCACACATATCAACTCGGAAAGGGATCGCCACCGTATCGCCTCGAGTCGTTCAGTATTGTTTGTATGAAACTCCCTACTGCAACGCACACTAATCGGAATCGTAACGTAACCGCCTCGCCTCGGAACAGGCTCCGAACCGCGATGCGGTGCGTGGTCAACTTGCAGTTCCCGCGCTTACGGCTCGTCGTCCCCGCGCTTACGTCTCTCCGTACGCGAGCTCACGTCTCTTCGTCCACCCTTGCCCCTGCCCTTGTCAGCCAGCGGTCAGCGAGCCGTAAGCGCGGTGTCGCCTAGCCGTAGCCGAGTTGACTTACAGGAGCTGCTGATACGCTTACGTTACGTGCATACGTTGGGTTGACGCCTGGTTGATGGCGAGGCGAAAGGCGATACGGTGACGATCCTTTTCCGAGTTGATATGTATTGTGTGCTGTGACCTATACTCGTGGACACATTTGCACATTTGTATTTTTCAACAGGTGAGTAACTTTATAGTTTGGTCTTGTGGCGTGACTCCTGAGTAAAATTTCAAAGCAAATTGACGCACTAAAGTTTTATTTAGTCGTCTTGGGAATCCGCTAAGATATACAAAATTTAATGATTACTATATTATTATAAGGTAGCTTCTAAACCATCATTTTATTGAATTTTGATCTGTCACTATACCTACACAATTTTTTAAAGACCAGTATGAGGCCGTGGGCTTTCTTTGTTAAATACTTAAACACTTTGAAAACTGACTTTTGTTAGTTAGCCTGTAAGATAGTATCTCCCCATTTTTTTTCATTTGTTGTGTCATTTTTAATCTCAAAGTAATCAGCGCTTTAAAAATATCATAATTCCCAAGAAAAATTAACTAATGTAAACAAGAAGTAATTTGCACAACTATTGCGAATTGTTAGTTTCAACGATTTGTAAATACTTACAGCCGGATCCTTTTTCACAGTCTTCACTAAGACAGGAATAATCTTATTCACAAAATCCTTAGGAATGTCACTTTTAGGAAGATTTGTCAGGATTTTAAGGCACGGCATTCTGAATTATTATGTACCGACCGCTTACTTGTGTACAGACGCGTTTGAGTGTGGAGATACTGAGTTTTATATAAGCAGTTACGCTAGAGATAAAAGCTGTTGTGATAGCAATGTTATCGGCTTTCAACTATAATGACTTTACGTTTTTATTATTATCACCAAGAGTTAATTTGTATTGATGAAATCATCCATAAGTATAAATAATTATCATAAGTAAATGGGAAAGTATGTTTGTTTGTTTTCTCGTCTTTCACTGCTAAACAGAGCGACGAATTGACGTGATTTTTAACATGGTGATAGTAAAGTAGAGTAGAAAGTAGCATAGACCACTTTTTGTCTCTTCATAACTCCCCACTTCCCTAAAATGAGGGGTGGAAGTTTGTATGGACCATACCGCAATTTTCAATGTAGAAAGCTATACCTAAATTGTTATGCGGACGGTTTTTTTTTTAGTACTCTGCCCCAACGCCTTGGTTAGAAGAGGGGGACATATTTTATACGAGACTTCTCGCTAAAAATCGGTTCACATACTTTTGGTTACCGAGGTAAAATACCTAACTTATTTTTTTCTCATCTTCCCTCGGTCCCAAAAAATGTTGCTGGCGTAAGTAAAAAAAGGTAACAACACTGATGTAACGTAACCGTAGCTTAGCTTCCTCCGGTATAGCCGTTGCTGAACGGGGGTCATTCTGTTTTAAAATTACCATTAATTATCGCTCAAGAAGATTCACTTATCTGTATGCTACGTCAGTGCAAACCCTTAGTGTGGGGTGAGAGTACGTTACTATATCGCACAAAAAAGCGGTAGAAGCCCTAAATCGGATTTGCGCAACAATACCGATGCTATGGGAGGGATGGTGGTTTTATTGGCTAGTGAGTTCCGCCAAAATAAATGCTACCAATCATTCAAAAAGGGACACCTGCGAAATTAAAGCATGTCTTAAGTCGTCCACTTTAAGGGCCACTGTAAGAAAGTTTAGTTTGACTACAAATATGAGAGTGCATCTATATGATACGAGTATCACAAATGCTGGCAACTATGCCGAGACACTGTTGAAAATAGGAGAAGGTCGGTTAAAAACTGGTGCCGACGGATGTGTGACACTGACGAGAGATTTCGTCAATTAGTACACAGTGATTCAGAATTAGTTGCAAGTGTTGCAATGTACAAGAAAACCAATATTTACGCGAAAGAGCAATATATGCAGCTTAAATAAAACTTATTTTCTCCCACTTTTTTTTCTTGGGGGGTGGGGGTGTTGTTCATTAGTTAGTAAGAGGTTCGTGGAACCGAAAGTTTGTTAAAAGGGGTTCGCGGAGCTGAAAGTTTGAGAAACCCTGACTTAGAGCAATGGCAATGTTATGTTCTTTGTTGGACAAGAGATAAAAAAAAATGACTACATATTTCCTTTTTATTTATTTATTAGGTATTATTATATTATCTAGTCTGGGTCAGTATCCCACTGCTGGGCAAAGGCCTCCCCCATGTCCTCCATTCATCCCGATCTAAAGCGGTCTGGGGCCAGTCGCTATTTCCTTATTAATATTAAATGTATATGCAAAAGTAACTCTGTCTCTCTGGTCTTCTCATCCTTCAACCGGTGAGTCGATATCAATAAAGTATGAAGTGGCTACATTTATCATAGAAAACGCATAGTCTTCTTCATAGACAGAGTTTCTAGCAATAGCTAGTATTAGACATTTCTTTGGTTCCTAAGTAAAAAACCCAATTACCTACTCTACGTTGCAATTTTTCGCAGAATTATGACATAGGTTACTATTAATAAGAATAATATTTGTATAGATAATAGCGATATAATCCGATATTCAACATGTTTTTGATAATCCACGTGTACTGTTTATGCACATGACATGACTATTGTAAAAAGGTTTGATTTTATTTTGCTCTTATAGCTAAGTATCAGATATTTGCAAAGGAAGATATAGGAAAATCGTTAAGAGAAGATGCTAGACCTAACAATTTTTCCTAAATATCTGGGGGCACGGCCGTGCCCCCACCAAGTCGAGCAAAAAAGCGTCACGGCCGTACCATCCTTTTCTCGAAGCAATTCAGACCATTTTCGACCCCCTGTAACTTCGTTGTGGATAAAACTAGAAGACTGAAATTTTCAGTAACCATGCAGGCATTGTAAAGACACGTATATTTCAAATTTCATTCAATTTGAACCAGTATTTTAAGAATTATAATGGGTCAAATTTCTTAATTTTGTCACTCACTGACTGACTCACCGATCATCAAAAGTCTAAGGCACTTCTAGCAGACCTAGAAGAATTTGGAATATAAGTAGTGTTTGGTGTATGAATCAAGGAAAAACTAAAAAATCTAGAAAAGACCGCAAAGATTAATAAGCCCATACAGCCAATATTGGCTTTATTCGTAACGATGTTTTATATTACGGCAGTTATTATTCTATTATTATTGCGTGCAAAGCCGCGGGTTTAAGCTAGTCCCATAATATAAATATACAATAGGTAGAAGGTACCGAAAAAAAAAAAGTAGAACTGTCTACAAAATACAAAAAGAAATGAGATCCCACCAAAAACAATACTTGTAAAAAAAAAAACAAGTCTCGCAACTCAGTTGTTCTGCGGTAAAAAGTTGTGAGATCCATGTAATAAACCAAGTCGGTTATTAATTTATTCAGTCTCTACTTAAGTGACTCTCTGACTTAATACGTCCAGTCTCTAAGACCTCGATCGTGGTCCATAACAATTGAAAATCAATTTTATTGTGTCTGGAATCTCCGTACTCGAAGCATTAAGTTGTTACGTAATAATTAACAGCATCTTATAGTGACGTATATTATTACGTATTATTTAGTGTGATGGCCAAGTCTCGATATATTTATATAAAACATTCAAGAATTTTAATATTGATATACGTCATTGCGATTGGCTTTGTGCGAACGAATTGTGCACACTATGCGCACGAACGCGTGTTACATTGCATGTTACGTTACGGCCGTCTGTACCCGCCTTGACGTCCTACTTCGCCCCCGCCACCGCCTCCGTCTCTCATTCCCATTACGAAACGTTAGAATAGTAGGATTGCCAACTTTTTTTAAAAGAAATAAAGTATATTTAGATCGAAGGAGAATATTAAACAGTATTTTAGAAAAATTAACACTATTTATTTCTTTAATGTTTTTGTAGACTTTGAAAGATGACCAAGAAAACAATTGATAATTGCCAATATTCGCGAAAGCGATCATGAGGGCTGATACCGACCGTCCAACTCGCTCGTCTACTTATTTGCAGTTGCCCATGTGGGACATGGACCAGTGATCGGATCTAGGATGCAATTTGGGGTTAACGACCTTAAACGTTATGCTTATCGTGGATGTGCCTCGGGATTTTCCGGGATTTTGGATAGTGGGCTATAATTAAAAAAAGCGTCATTTAATATTTGCACACTTAAAGAACACTAGAATTGTCTAAATAATGGATATTTGTAATGAAATTATTATTATTTGTCGATAATGTTGAGAATTTGATATGCAGGGCTCAATTTGACTGACAATATCAGTCAAGACATTATCTACTGCTTATTTCAAGTAGTTATTTCATTTAATAAAAGAAGTTGATCATGGGTAATTGTTTACTTTTTGTAATGATAATAAAATATCAAAAAAGTCGTGGGGTTGTAAATCATATCCACCGTAATATTATGGACCTAAACCCCGGGAAATTGCATCCTAGATCCGATCACTGATTAAGACAGTTACTGTCTCCTTCGTGCTCGCCTTTGTATATGCGTCTTTATTAAACATATTACAAATATTTGAGGTAGGTAAAATTATGAAAATAAGACGACATTAAATGTATGAGGTAAGTATTAGGTAAGTACTAGTTATAAGATAGCATAGTTATTAAGCTTTTTACAGGGAGATCACACAAGGGTCACTTCACCGGCGCCTCTACAGTTTTAAACATATTTTTTTTTAAATTATCACAAAGCTTATTAAATTACAGTTTTTTTAAACATCATACGCCTCGCCACAAATATACATGTAATTAGATTTTGATGTTGAAAACATTATGTTTAATGCATTATTCTTGTTCAACACTAGGTACCTAAAAAGTATTAAGTAGTGAAAAACAGTATAATGTTTTTAACAGTATAGTTGACAACTCTACGCCAGAATAACATTCAAAGCACTAACGTTAAAAAGACAAAGTCGTGGACAGAAGTTACTAGCAAATAGAAGGGGAAAGTAAAAATACTTGAGCAGTATATTTGCGGCGTTAAAGTAGGTACATCATACATTTATTATAATTATATCCAACGTAAGGTTAAGAGAACTCTTGATCATCAACGTCAAAATGGACGCCAAGTTGCTTCCGGATGGTGTCTTCAAGTTTAGCAAGCGTGAGACTTTCCTTGTGACTCATTCGCGGTGATTCCAAAAAACCTGAAAATTTGTGACATTTTAGTATTTCGATACATTGAAAAACGGCAAAACCAAGTTACTTTTAGCTGATATGAACAAATATAATTGTTGCGAACGAACACGAATAAAATCCTTCGTTCAAACTTTCGATCGTGAAAAAAAAATATTAAAAAAAATATTAAAAAAAAACATTAAATTTCTTTTACGATATACTTTCACCGTGTTTTTATTATGAACCCTTTGGTTTGTATCAACTTTGATTTTACTTTAGTCCTGCAGGCAGCAAGTCTTGTTTGTATCAATCGCTTTGTTAGTAGTGTTTTCTTTTACCTACTTTCTTAAAATTTCACTTTCACTTAATAGGTACTTACTTAAAAATGTAATTACTCGTTAAATATAGCTTGATTTTTAAACTAAATATTTTATTATTCCTAGCTTAATTTACTTTCTTTTTCAAATTGTGTTTCGAATGATATTTTCAATAATAATAAAAAAATACTAAAGTTACCACAGTTGAAGGAGATGTCCACGCGTCTTATACATACTCCGATGACCAGCGGGCTGACAACTATTTTGGACAGCGGTTTAGTTTTAGTGTAATTCTCATGGTTTTGTTTGTGCGGTGTTTTGTGTGATCTGCCTACCCTTATAGGAACACAGGCGTGATGTATGCGTGTGTGTCACCACTGATAGCGGTCTAATAATAACCACAGATTCCCTCACCTGATTTTATGCACCTGACCACCTCAATGGACTCGTAAACTAACCCGGCGCTGTTCCCGAAGTTATACGGGATGTTTGAGGAGTGCAGGGGAAATTTGTCCACAGAACCATCTACATGGATCAGAATGTCAGGAAAATGGAAGGGGTCCTCCACCTGAAAAATTAAACAGTTGCTTTACATCATTTCACTAAGGGCCCGCACCGACTTGGCGCCTTTTGAGCGTCGTTGTCTCGTTAACGCCTGCACAGTGGTTACAGTATTAGTGGTTTAGGTATTTTACAGTAATATTACTCTACATTTTATCAACTCCAACATTCATTATGGAATCTTATGATTTCTTTTTCAGATATGAACATCTCTTTGGCAATCATCCTTACCGTGACGTGTCCTTTAGAGCCAGTGACCGTCGCTTTGTTCCATAGCTTTGTAGTGGTGTCTACGTTTAAGACAGCTCGTCTGCCTCCACTATACTCAAGAACAATGGTTTCTGCAACGTCTACACCTTGCTCGTTGACTGTTCCAACCACTGTTACTTTCGTTGGTTCATCCTTGAAGATAAACTGTGCAAATTGTAAATTGTACATTCCGATATCCAGTATTGCGCTGCCTCCCAAGTCTTTTCGTCTGTAAATCAATAATGTACAAATTGTGGATATTGCGCTTAAAATTCGAAAGGGTTCTTGAAATTGCAGGAAAGTTTCACGATAAACATTACAAAAGCAAGAAATTGAGATTTTGAAAGGGAAAATGGATGCTTATATGAAATTGTAAAAAGCTTCCGAAATTTTCCTACTTGAATAATTACACAATTTTGAAAAGTTTGCACCCTTTGACACAGACATCAGCAGTTTCAATAAACAACGACAATACACGAGTTAATATAATAGGTTTCGAAACGGGACTTCTACAGACATACACATACGGGATTGCTAAGTAGGTAGGGATTGCTTTTTGATTCATGCGTCTTGAGCTTGACTGAAAATGGACAATCTTGGTAGAATGCATGTGGTCATTGCGTTATCGGAATTAAAAAACTCAATTAAAACTCAATTAGAAGAATTGTAAATTGATAGAAAAAATACATACGTAAGCCTGTCACTAGAGCCATATGAAATGCCGAAATTCGCTTCAATTAGCTTAATTTCCCCTAATTTTCCTGAGCCAATCTCCTTCTCCAGCTCTAAGTATCCAGGGGAAAATCTAGACCAAATAGCTTCCATTAAAAATAGCTTTTTCTTCCTAGCTATGCTGATGAGAGCCTGAACTTGTTTCAAGTTCAAGCACAAGGGTTTCTCGCATAGAACGTGCTTCCCTTTTTCGAGGAACAATTTGGTGAGAGCAAAGTGGTCGGGATTCACAGCGCCGATGTAGGCAACGTCTGAAAAAGACCAGTCAGATGAGTAGAACATACAACATACAATCACGCCTGTATTCCCAAACAGGGTAGTGTTAGCAATAATATTTATTCCTGGTTTTGTGTATATTA
>BHDV01017158.1:36137-51687 GCA_005406045.1 Adoxophyes honmai | reverse complement strand
AATCGTAAATTTTGAGTTTCGATGATTTACGTAGGGACCGTCGTGATATTTAGCGCAAAGCTTCTTTTTATGAAGTAAGCTAGTGCTAAGGTGGTATTCATTGAAATTCTAATCCAACGACGATAAGATGTACAATTTTATTGTTGTAGAATGTACAATTGTTCTTTTTACTGTGAGGTAAGTATTTATAAAGTTGCGAGATGATAGGTATTTGGATTTGGTTGGGAATGTAAAAAAAAGGATACATAATTTATTTCAATAATTCTGAAGACTTCCTCATAAAGGATATAAGGCGGGCGTGGATGTATGTTTTCTTTGCTGTGGTGAGTCGAAAAGTTGTATTTCTCTCGGGAGCAGTTACTAAACTTTGTGTTTGTCTCTCATGTAATTAAAACCCTCGCTACGCTCAGATTCTATATAATGTACTAAATGCTTCATAAGCGTTATAGTAAAACCTTTGACTTGCTTGAGTTTCAATAAAAACACTCATGCCAAATATTAAGATTCAGATTGCAGCCTTACATAAGTCGAAATAAGTAGGTATAACAAAGTTTAGTTTAGTTTAGTACCTACATGATAATATCGTGGGCAACTTTGCAATGGACTTTTTTCAAACAGTCGCTGAGTATTAAACTACAAAATAATAACGCAAATTGTTGTAAAATATTAACACAACTGTATGTTTCAACTATCTCACACACCTCCACATTTCTTTTACCGTATTAGTGTGATCACACAAAACCCCGAGGTCAAACCCCAATAAAATTGGACTCTCGTGTTGTTTTTGTGAAAACACTGTTTGCGAAAACTGTTGATGTCATCCATTCCAGCATAGACGATGATAGTACTCTTTTATCGAGCCTTTTACTTAACGTAACGAATACAATAGGTGCCTATAAAACTATTTACCTACCTAATGAAAATGGATAGCTACTTTTAGAGCCAAAAGCTACGCGCGGAATGATTGTCCCCGCAGGTCTAGGGCTAAATGGTATGCCAAACCAGTCAAGCATTATTACTTATACTCTTTTTTTTTTTCTATTTGATTAAAGCGGGGGCATAAGAGTACCTACTCCTGCCATGGCTCGCCGAGCGAATTGCGAGGGCACTAATTTATCTTCTTGGTCTTTTTGAACCCTCTTATAACCTGGATTTATATTTTAACAGATACTGGCAAAATTCTCTGAATTCAGTTTTCTAACCCCCATAAGGTAGTGTATGCATCTATTTTGGGTTCTATAAAAACGTCAAATGGCTGGGCAATAGTCTACCTTTCGGGCTCTGCCAAAGTTAAGCTTTTGTGATCCTGTCATTCTTTTTATCTCCCGTATCTATTATAGCTATAATTGTAATAGGTAATTGGAATCCGATGGATAGGTTAATCCAGGATAGCGATTAATTTAGACTTTTTGTTACCATACCTGACCAACCCAGTATGATTTAAGTTTATCCGTCCAGACTTGACAATCCTGAAATTAGCAACGCGATTTTTAGATCGCATTTTAGAACATTGTACCCAATAGTGTAGTAGTTAACTTCGAATATTCAAAACTGAGCTCTTTTCCCCCGTTGTAAATCTTTGGCCAAATCTGAATGCTTTATTGCCTGTAGTTGGTACCTTTTTGTGTAAGTTGCTTGTTAACCTTACTAGAAATGTCATAATTTGCATGTAGGAAAATAAACGCGTGCAAGGTACTATCACAAAAAATGGGACAGCTAACAGGCACGTTGTATTTCCGGCTTTACATGAAAACATACGATAAGCAATATTATATACATTTGTAAGAGTTGTCATGAAGGTGTTCGTTTATTAAATATCTCTTCTTTTTCAGAGAAACGCTTGGCAACTGTATGGGGCTCGGGGAGAGACCCTACAGCCCCCCTTGGTGGGGCCAACTGGCCTGGTTCATGATATTTGCCGTCATGCTGCTGCTAGCCGTCCTCGGAAACACCTTAGTTATATGGATAGTCCTCGGTAAGTGTCAAAGCACGTTAAACTTGCAAATGTACGAAAACAAGTGCTATCGATTTGTCTTCGTGTGGGCGAGTGTGGAATGTCCAACATTTCCCGCTTGCACAAGGTCAGTGGAGTGCAGTTGACGTGAAAAATAATGACTCGGATTGTGGTGGGCATCTGAAAAAAAAATACATGCAAATTCTGCGTTCATTCTTACAAATGTCGGTCGTGAAATGACTGCAACGTTATGCTGAAGTATTATTCTAAGAGCTTCTTAATTTAATAAAGACGTGTAGTAAAAGGTACGTATTTATATCAACAAATTTGCATTAAATATCAACAATAACCAAGAACTCACCGCAGCATCGGCATATTTAATCCACCCTTATTAATTGAAATTGTAAGGCACTTTTTTTTACATTTTAAGCCAATTTTCGGAACTTGAAATTTACGGAGGCCTGCAAAAGTATTGATGAGTATTAAATAACTTTACCCGTGAGCTTAAAATGACAGGGGCTCCGTCGATTGCATTGTCGATGAGGCTTAGGCCCGAATTTCGAACAGGATAAAACGAGAAGCAAACTTGACAGTTTTTTACACACAATTTCGATTCATGACTGATTTTTGGACTTCATTTGTGAAGCGCACGTATTGAATTCAGATTCTGAATGCATCCTCATAGCTCTATTCGAGGCACATAACTCAATTTGCAGGCGCTTCAGTAATCTATCGCTTCGCTCAGGCGTTAACTATTTTATTGGCTGTGGATTGGTTAGTCTACATTTAATCCTCTTTCCCAATCAGCTCACCGACGGATGAGGACAGTGACAAACTGCTTCCTTGTCAACCTGGCCATTGCTGATCTCCTGATGGCCACACTGAACGGAGCACCAAACTTCGTGTTCCTGGTCACTGCCCACTGGCCGTTTGGCGCCATAACTTGCACAGCCAGCAACTTCACGGCAAACCTCACTGTGTCAGCTGGTGTCTTTACACTGGTTGCTATCACCGTGGACCGGTAAGTTTAGTGTGAACTGATTAAATGGATTACTTGTATGTATATGTATAGGTCTTTACGTAAAAACAATCCGGGTAGATCAAGGCTTTGGATGGTAAGAAAACCAACATTTGAAATACCTAATCTTACTCACATTACTCAGGTATATCTAAATAGAACATATAGGTATTCTGATACACTGTATTGTGTACGAGTACTGTTATTTAATAATTCACCCTAATTTAACTCGGAACATTACACGCTGCTACATTTTCGGGACAATAGATATTTCGATACAGCGCTTGAAAACAAAACACGGTTTTGTTTTACAAGCATAACAATTTTAGTTTTGGATTGGGTCGAATTTCCTCGGAGATCCTGTTTATTTTTGTACGTGTTATCAAATAACGCCTGATTAATTTTTTGAATATATCTGTGAGGTATTCAATAATACTGAGCGTGGTTTATGAACTGAGCCGATTTTAAGCAAACCTCATTTAAAACATCATAAGTGTTTTAATGTCTAATAATGTATGTACCTAAGTGCATGACTTCATCTACATTCACGTAATAGTTATAGTGTCGATACGATATCGATATTATACTTAATGTGTCGATATTATACTTGTGGATTATTCCATCTGATGCATGCTTCGCTAGGTGAACGTTATGTAACATGTAGCAAGTCTGACAAAAGTCATAGTTTTAAAAAACTTTAAGTCATGTATTGTATCGTCTTCAAAATGAAAGTAACATTTGTCAGTAAATACTATGGCTGCCTTCTTATACACGCGAAAAGTTCACAAAACAAATGTTTCGCCATTCACGTGTTCATAAAGTCTGATAGATAGTAATACAGCACCTAATTCTCATTATTAGCTCTAATTATATTCACAAAAAGACCAAGAGCTGGCGTGCTCACCTGAGCATACCACTGTTCATTTTATTCTGTTTGGTTGATTTTAGTTAAAATTTTGTTTTATGTTGGCAACAAATAAGAAACAACATTCTCAATATACATATTCCCTTGAGACGGGAAGAAAATAGGTAAATCAGAAAAAGTTAGTTTTAACTTTTGTGGGTGAACTAGCTTCACCTAGACATTTATCATGTGTCGTACGTATACGTATGAGCAAATAAGTAGCTACAATTAAGTTTGTTTTCTATAATGTTTACAAATTTTTGGTAGTAATACATAAAAGCCTAGATAATATTTTATACAGACTTGAATTCTTGAATGGTGAGGCGAATGAGCAATTAGTATTAAAAGAAGATCATTACGACTCGGAGCCTTCCATTTAAAAATTGTATAACATTTCTACGGTCCTAATGTGGCCTTAATTAGTGACGGCATTCATGATCCTTTGTAATATTCAGCAACGCTTTTTCAAAGTCAAAAAACCAGTCTACTGATAACTAAGGTACTTTAATTAGGGATTTGACCAACAAAATCTAAACGTGTGAGTTTATCTTAACAACATCAGGAGTAAATTTTGATCAGCTACGAGTAATTTGTTACCAATACGTTCTCTATAAATTAAAGAGAGACATATGTGTACTTTGTGCATTGGAATAGCAATAAAACTGACCTAAATACAGGGATGAAATCCAATTGATTACGATTATTAGACACTAATAATTGAGTGTTTAGGATGAGAGCACAATAAAATCGAGTTTTTTTGTACCTTGAGTGATACATGCGTATCGCGATATAAATAAATATTAATGGATTTAAATGTGAATGCGATGAGGAATATTTGAGTGATGCTCGAATTGAATCCACCTTAAAGATGTTACATTGGTAATACCTGTAGTTATGACCTACTTTTTAGTTGAACAACCAGGTCAATGTAGTTGTAATTGATATTATACTTTTTATCTGTCTGCCTGTGTTGGTACGAAATGAAATCGATGAATCTCAACTACTACTGATATACAGGGTGTCCCAAAGTTATGGGACATGAAGGGGAAGTACCTTAAATATCGTAAATAGTGTATTTTGCTCAAAGAAGACTTTATCTTATTTTTAAAAGTTAGTAATTCTGCATTCATAGTTTTTCTAAAAATTACTTGCTTCGTCTGGGAATCAAACCGACTAAAATGTCAAAAAAAATATCATCCTGTTTTTATAATGCCAATCGAAAGATTAGCTAAAAAATAATAACTCTGCTTAAGTAACATAGTATTTTAAAAGAAAGGAACACTGTGAAATTAATCGGTTTAATCAAATTAAAAACATACATGAAACTGTCGTAGTCAATTAAGTGGGTATTTTTGTGTAAATAAAATTAATTAAATGCTCACAATGTGATCCCTCTTGTCTTACACAACTCGCCAATCTTTTAATGAGTCTGCTGCCTGTTGATCCTCGGACCTTACCCCTTTAGATTTTTTCTTTTGAGGATACGTAAAAGATATGCTATACAAAAAGCGATACGAGAGCGTGGGCGAGTTACAAACAGAATTGTGCCATATCACATCGAGTGTTCATTAATTTCACGTTGTTCCTTTCTTTTAAAATACTATGTTACTTAAGCATGTTATTTTTTAGCTATTCTTTCGATTGGCATCATAAAAACAGGATGATATTTTTTTTTTACATTTTAGTCGGTTCGATTCCCAGACGAAGCAAGTAAATTTTGGAAAATCTATGAATGCAGAATTACTAACTTTTAAAAATAAGATAAAGTCTTCTTTGAGCAAAATACACAATCTACGATATTTAAGGTACTTCCCCTTCATGTCCCATAACTTTGGGACACCCTGTATAAGGTACCAGAAGAGGCCTCGTGGACTCTAAGTACCAACACAATAAAAAACAAGAAAGTATATCTACACACGGTGAACAATGTGAACGTAGTAAAATCATATCACAACTTGATCACTGTTATAATATAATAAAATTAAAAAACTGTTGTAGTCCGAACAAGAATAATTTCGCGTTACATTGATACATGTCGGTAAATCCAATTTGCTCTTCTTTCTATTGGAAGACTTTCTAGTAGGTATTCCTTTTAGTCGCCTCCTAATGCCCTTATCATCCTTTCTTTGCCTCAATTTAATCTGTAAGAAAAAGTAAATGTTGTCTCTGTTCTAATAGAGGTTTTAAAGAGCCTTTTTGCGTCTATCGTTTATCTAACGTTTAACGAGCGAAGGGAAACTTTTAATACACTCAAATAGACTTAATATTGTTGTAGCCATTTAAAAAATGTTGATAGTCACGTTGCGCTGTTTTTGACGAGTATCATAAAATGGAGGAGTGCGGTTTGCGCGGGCAATTGGGTTACTGTAAACTACTGCTACCCAAATTTTACTAATAGAATTTACTACATACATACATACATATTCTCACGCCTGTATTCCCAAGAGGGGTAGGCAGAGCACATGAATTCAAAAATCCAGTGCCACGTTTAGCATTTTCAGGGTAATCAGATGGTTAAACGTGATATTGCAGTGACAGGTTGCTAGCCCATCGCCCACAATACACTAACCCTTTCCCAGAGTCGACTCTTACGACACCCACGGGAAGAAAGGGGGAGATGCTATTCTAACCCGGCACCACACGGGGGGAATATAGAATTTACTAAGTTTACATAATTATAATCTTAAAACATTTTTTAAAGAAGTTACATTCACTTTTATCATTTCTGACCTCGTTTTACGGTAATTTAGAAAAGTTTAGGGCGCTCACTCACGGCGTGTTTTTGGCTACCTACTAAAGCGTGTTATTTGCATTTGCAACGCGGTAGCGATGCCAATGCACTTTCACAGATCTAAATTTTAAAATTTGTGCAGATACGTGGCCATAGTGAAGCCCTTGCAGCACAGGCTGAGTCGGAAAGTGGCGCGCGCGGCGCTTCTGACAGTGTGGTGCGCAAGCGCGCTGCTCGCCTTGCCCAGTCTCCTCTACTCCGACACTTACAAGAAGCAGTAAGTTTAGAATATACCATCGAACCAATTGATTCCTGATCCACAATAGAATCTATTCACAGTGAACGTCATAGTGACATTGCATTGCTTGACAAAGAAGATCTTTACTACGTTTATTGTGACAACGTTCTGCGGTGAGTCAGGATTGGAATCAGTTGGTTCGATTGTACAACAGTACATTTTCATAAGTCGGCCTTATGAAAAGTCATACACAATTATTATTTTTATGATTTTCTAAATAGTGTTGGGCCACAACCGGTATGTAAGTAGGTACGTGGTAAAAGTATTGGTAACTATCCTTGTTTGAAGTGTGTTCAAGTTAATGATGATTGATGTAAAAATAAATACTAGGACCATGTTTTGATAACAAGAGTATAATGATAATCTAAAAATATACCATGTAGAGCCATGACAATGGCATTGTCTATTTATTGACGTTATTGAACGAGTTTTATAAAGAAAAAGTGATACTGTTCAATGTAATACGTAATTGTAATTATGCGATTATACATATCGCACGTTAAATCCAACACCGGCACTATCCTAAAATGTGTATTTGTTCAGGAGAGCCAATAATAGATTTTTGATGAATAAGATTAGTTATAGCGAACTCACCATGCACATGTTATGCTATTTATTATTTTTATCTAAAGGATAAATGGTTGCTTGTTTATTTTATGTCATAAAATGAAACATTTTACACATGTTAGATATTTTAATTAAATAAACAAAAATGTTGTGACATTCTTCCACTTAACATTTTTCATTTAAAGCTAAAATTGTAACTGGTTCTACAAAAATATATGAAATCTCGAATATTTTTTTTGTAGCTTAGGTTATTATAGTAGTTTTTATCATTAAATAGAAAGAAAACAATACTTTATCCAGTATAAAGAACTTAAAAATGTAATAAATTCTGTAGTTAGAAGCAATTAATAAAAAATTTACTTAAGTTCGTTGTTGACAAGATTCATCCTTAAATCAAAATTCAACTATTTGGAGTTAATAATTTAACTCCTTATCAAAAAAGTAAAGTTTTACTTTAATTTTAATCAGTCATCATCATCATAATTCATAAGTAAGTCATAAAAAGGCCACTCTTAATAAAAAAATCACAAAATCAACATACACAGTTTGATCGTAAAACATCCTTTAGAAACAAATATCTTTATATATAAAGAATTAACATAATAACGCGGTGTTGAAAAAAAAACACGGATAACTGACGTTTTTAAATCGAGTTTAGCCCGACATGTTTCGGGCTAATTCGTAGCCTTTCATCTAGAAGCCGTGGCAGCCGCTGCTGCCAAACGCGCACTGCGCGTCATCGCTCTCTTTTAGCGATTGCTCGTGCTCAACGAATCTGATACCGGCGCATAATTACCTTCGTTATTCGAGTTCTACTACCGAACAACATGAAGCGAGTTACTTAGTAGACCCAAAACAGTCTCGCCACTGTTTAGGGACCCAAACTTGGCGTGTAACCAAGGTATAACTGTGACATCACATATCAGTTTTTTTACGTATACCTACTGCAAAATGAATGCTGCGAAATATTTCGTATTTATTTTTCATTAATATAACCACAAGAGTGTTCTTATCCGAAACCTGTCCATATTACAATATAAATGAATAAGTAGCAAAATGGCATTAAGACCAAAGTGACAGTATTCTATTTAAAAAAAAAACACAAAACTCACCTTTTACTTCTATGGCACACCGTCATTAAACACAATATGGCACTATTCCACTTATAACTTCACTAAATACCGCTGAGTGAAACCAACTTTAAATACAAAGTGTCACTGTTCCATTTATTATTTTCCTAATTGCCGCAAGTGACGTGTCGCTACCACCATAAAGACAGTCTTGGAACTACAAGCGGCGCTCAACTTTGCAAAATGTCGATCGGGTACCTACGCCATCTGCCGGATCCAATGCGAATTGGAGCGTAATGTTCAAATGACAGTGTAGCTTACCTCAAGTATAGTAAGATGGCGTTGAAAACAAAAAAATTGAATTTTTTGGATAGTGACGGTGTTGGATTTAACGTGCGATATATTTAAAGACACAATATTTCGTACTTTTATCGTTTACTCCTTACTATGCCGTATATTTTAATAATAAACCGGCCGGACTCGCGCACGAAGGGTTCCGTACCAAAAACTGCAAAAAATCAGAATTTTTGTATGGGAGCCCCCCTTAAATATTAATTTTATTATTTATTTTAAGTTTATTAACTTAATTAAATATTCTGTGACCATTTCAAGTATTTAGCCGTTACAATTATTTAAATAGACCCAAAACTGCAAAAAAAACACGTTTTTTCTATGGGAGCCCCCCTGAATTATTATTATTATTTTGATTTTAGTATTTGTTGTTATAGCGGCAACAGAACTACATCATCTGTGAAAATTTCAACTCTCTAGCTCTCACGGTTCGTGAGATACAGCCTGGTGACAGACGGTCAGACGGACGGACGGACAGACAGACAGACAGCGAAGTCTCAGTAATAGGGTCCCGTTTTTACCCTTTGGGTACGGAACCCTAAAAAGGAGTTCTATTAAAATTACACATATTCATGCATATTCTCACGCCTGTATTCTCAAGAGGGGTAGGCAGAGCACATGAGTTTCCCAGAGTCGACTCTTACGACACCCACGGGAAGAAAGGGGGAGGTGCTATTCTAACCCGGCACCACACGGGGAAAATTCTATTAAAATTTCAAACAGTAAATTAGTCTTAGTCAAATTGTTAGGCTTAACTCACACCAGAAGAGCGGCGAAGGGCGACGAAGCGGAGCGCAGTTTGAGTGTCATGAGAATTTTAACTTTTTCATTACTATAAGACTTATTATCGCATGAGAAACTCCAACGAGGCGCGCGGATGCCCGAAGCCGACTTCGCGAGAAGTCGCGGGAATGCCCGAGGATGCTCGAGCAGTCGCGAGCGGCCGCTGGCATTATACCGCCACCTCGCCTCCACCCCCGCGCGCGTCTGTTGTATAATATGTATTGGTATCTTGTTTTTGAATATGTGGCATGAGAATTTTCAACAAACTTTCATATTTAATAGTTCATTTTATTATACAGATGTTGTGCAAAATATTTGAAATTGGCCAGACAGGCGTCTTTTCTTCCACAAGTCGTGTACCCAAAAGTTTATTTTTCTTGTAAATCTTTCCCTTCTTATATCTTCGGCCTCTTCCTCTTCTTCTTCAATCACATGTGCAATAATAATTAAATCCAAAATACCCATTTTCACTGCATAAACACAAGTTTCCTGGAGTTTTGTTGAAAGTGAACTGCGCATAGAACGACCCGTGCATTCATCGCGGGCGGGTTCGAAATGGCACGCGAAGTCCCGCGACTTCTCGCGCATTCCAGCGACTTCTCGAGTAGTCGCGGGATTCCTCGCGCCTTCTCCACCGAGCGGGTCGCTGCGCTTCGCCGCCCTTCGCCGCTCTTCTGGTGTGAGTTGAGCCTTAGTCACAATAACAAAGTTGTTCTAATTTTTGCATGTTTACAATTAAAATAGTAATTTTGTGTCAAATCAAAATTTTGGAACACACCTAATAATTAAAAAGACGCAGGTATTGATTAGGTCCTAGTACTTACTTACCAAATAATCTCATTTCAAGATATGATTTGGCAGATTTTCTAAACCTATCTAATTATTAAGTAAAGCAAAATCACGTTTTTTATTAATCACGGGAGCGATAACATAGAGAAATTATAGCAATCGGCTTTACGAGGTCTAGTTTTTGGACTACACAAACATCAACTAAATGAAATGGTAGATTCAATCCAGTGTTGCATTTGCTAATTGAACCGAGACAAAGCAAACGTCAATGCCTGCCAGGGCCATGGATAACAGAACTGATGCGGGCTATTACTCACAGGGCCGGGATAGTTACTATCTTCGGGTTTGGATAAGATATAATTATTTAATTAATATATTTGTCATAGTACCGTGCTTTAAATTTCTAAATCGTAAACATTTTGAGTATGTAGATATACCTAAATTACAGACACCGAAAAACGACACAATTTTATAGAATATTCGTACTGATCTGAATTCAATAATTCGAATCTATACAGTAGGTATTTTGTGTGGGAAAACTGCTGTCTTTTTCTGATTGTAACTTTAGAAAGAATTTTAAATCATGTAATTTACTTACAGTGGCGTAGCTAGCATGGGTGACACCCGGGGCGGATATTGTAGGTGTCACCCAACCCCCCTAGAATTCGATAGAAACGGTTAAAATAAAAAATAATTATGATTCATGTTAATTTACCGACAGTGTGACCACATGATTTTTTTACCTTTTATAATTTTTCATTGACTACTACAATTCACAGCCGGGTGTCACCCCTAAGGATACCCGGGGCGGGCCGGCTCCGCCGCCCCCCTAGCTACGCCTCTGTTTACTTACAGCTTCAAACAATCTGAAAGTCTAGATGAGCTTAGCAAAAGCAATAAAATTATTAATAAGAAGAATGCCGTTCATATTTCAATTGAGGTAGGTAGCTAGTGTGATCAAACTGAGATTTCAGAATTGCTGAATAAAGATTTGTACCAGCTCGAAACAAATGAACATCGCCTAACAGCGAAACGATTTCCGGTACATTTAGACTACTGAAAATAATATGTTCCTATTTTAAATCTTGTAATATGCCGTGTCTGGGTAACTTCCGTTCATTACAATCCTGCGCACATACATTCTATTTTTGATATCTTTTACCAATCTCGCAATCTGGGCTCGTTATTTATTCAAAAGTTATTCGTATGCTCTTCTACACTCTCGCCATAAAGGTTTTTATAGCTCTTTCTGGAAAAACACGTATATTTAATTTGTTACAAAGAAAATTGAACGTGACTAGGTACTCAACATTACTGTGCTTAATGATAAATGAAACAGTAGTGTGAATGTGAAACAATTTAACAAACATTGCACACTCAAGTCAACAGATCTGGCATTCATATTTACCTATTTTAAGTAAGTAAAAGAAAATAATGAATAGAAAAAAAAGATGATGAATTATTTATTATGTAAATTATGTTGCAATAGGTCGCCTTCGTGGCGATAATATTTATTAAATTTATAATATATTTTGAAAATTATTATAGAAAAGTCAAAGCTAAAGGTATTGATAATAGCCAAATTCTAATGTAAAAAATTGTGTCAAAAAATCGGTCATATTTAATTTACACGCATATAGGTTAGTGTTGCGATTATTTTGCCTTCAAGTGAATTTAGTACATTCAACACTGAAATCTGATGTTGGCTTCTAACAGGTTTAGATGCTATTAAGATATTTATGACCATCGATTGAAGTTGACGAAGCTTTTCGCGACTCTGAAGACAAATAAATGGTTAATCTCGAATACAAATAAATATAAGGTTCCTGAGGGACTCTGATAGTTTTCCCACGCGAGCATCAGGATACGGTTATCGGAAATAAAAACAAATCATTTGGTCCCGTACAATTTATGTCTGTGTTAATAGTACTCCCAAGATGAATGCCGTGATCGAGTCAGGTCTTTAGTCAAAGGCTAATTTTAGTGCGGGCCCAGACATTTGATATCACTGTATCTAAGCTCTTTTGTTACGAACGCTTAATGATTCTGAGGAGTTATAGAAGTAGTGAGGTAAAAAAGCTTAGACGGACTTCATGTTGAGGTGCATTTATCGGTAGCCGAAAATGTAAGAAAAAGAATAAAATAACCCAAAACCCCTGACTTAACCCAATTATTATGTAAGTTTACCATAATACATAACCGAGGAATACCCTTCGGGGGCTGCCATTAACCCAGCTAAAGTTTTTCTAGTGACGTGAATACAATTATTGAGGAATTGTAGACGTTTAATGACGACATAAAATACACTTATGATTATGATTAAATTTTTGTTGAAATTTCATATAGGAAAGCCAGCCCTCGACGGATATTCCTCGGTTATGTATTATGGTAAACTTACATAATAATTGGGTTAAGTCAGGGGTTTTGGGTTATTTTATTCTTTTTCGAGGAGATTTTTACCGTCGTGGGTATTTTTCAAAATTTACAAATTATAAATGCACCAATCAACAACTACGAACCCATTGCTGAAAACCGCATTGAAATCGGACAATTCGTTTTAATATTGTTGCAATTTTATTTTGCACTAATTGTGTAGCGCCCTCTAGAGAGTTACAGACGTACTTTTTATTGTTTGGGAACATGCATTAAGCTACCACGTACACATTGCTTAAAACAGAATTGTAATCGGACATTTCGTTTTGATTAAATTGCATCATTGGTTTGCACTAATATTGTGGCGCCCCCTAGTGAGTTACAGCCATGACACCTTGTCTAAGAACATGATCTTATCAATCGCAAACCCGTTATTGAAAACCGCATCGAAATCGAACACACATTATTTTGCACTACTAATGTGGCGCCCCCTAGTGACTTACAGCCATGACACCTATCTAAGAACATGAACTCATCAAACACAAACCTGTTATTAAAAACCGCATCAAAATCGCATCATTATTTTAGAAGATAGGTGGGAACATTGGATATTGCTTTGCACCAATATTGTGGCGCCCCCTAGTGATTTACAGCCGTGACACCAATCTGAGAATATGAACTTATCAAACACAAACCCGTTATTGAAAACCGCATCAAAATCGGATCATTAGTTTAGAAGATAGGAGGGAAAATTACTTTGCACAAACATACAAACACACAAACACACAAACAAACATCTCTCACCCTAAACGCATATACCTGCTCCGTTCCGTCGTGGGTAAAAATAAAAATAGCAAAGTTTAATTTGGCAGAAAATCGTAATAGTAAGAAAAAGTAAATTTGGATGTATGTTGTTAAACTATGTTAATTTTAATGTAAATACCTACTCAAACAACTGAAGCTTAACAGATTCGAATATTCGAATATATATATATACCTAAATATGCACACGAGTTTAATTTTGAAATATATCTAAATCTCAAGTCAACCTATTTGAGTCACCAAGCCAAGAGCTTGTATCCTAGTACTGGTTGGTAAACATGATTAAAAAACTTATCCTCCGCTCCGCTGCTTTTTAATATTACCAGCCTTTTAGAGCCCTATGTTTAATTTTATTGAAGAAGTTGTACAACGAGTTCAAGGAAGCTTTCAGTAATTATTTATCTAATATTAATAAGTTTAGTACTTACTGAAATTAGTGACAAGATTTCTAACTTAAATGAATTTTATGTAGAATTTCGTAACAGCAGCTAAGAATATTAAAGTAACAACAATAAATCTATGATTTATATTGCTGATGCCGCAGTAGTAATTTCAATGATGTTCTGCAAATGTTTCATTTGCAATATTTAAAATGGTAGCAAAATGTCTGCTTACAAGTTGGGCGTTGGACAGTGCCACGAAATTTAATATTTTCAAGAATATTTTAAAAAGAATTACAAGGTTTCCTTTGACAACAATACGCTTGTCAATAAAATTGTAAGCTGTAGCTTTATGAACTTGGATTATTGTAAGCGGATATTTGTTAAGGGATGACATGGACAGAGACGTAAGGTAAACGTCCCTTTGCTCGACACTGACCCAACACTTGGCACTTGCAACCTTATGTTATAGTAGACAGGTGACAGAATAGGTGTCATCTACTGGGCGTTGAGGCGTCGAGCATTGGTACTTTTACCTTATTGCATCGACCATTTTCCAATGTTCATGTTTAGCCAATCAAAGTAATATCAAAGAACACTGTTCACGTACGACATAATAACAAAAATTAAGATTTAGACAGAATAATAAAAAAATGTATTTTGTCTATACTAGGTAGCAACCTATTTCAATTTTCAATACTTGCCTCTGCCCCCTTCTCTGGTATGTATTTGTGTAACTATGTCTTCTACACTTTCTTTTAGACATTCCAAACAGACACATTCTCGTACCTTCGAAAACCATACTCCACAAAAATCCTTTGTAACATTAAAAGAGAGTGTTATTTGATGTTAAAAGGTGTAAGTGCTTAACTTTGGAGTCCGCGGTGGAAGCGCTCATTAAAAGTTTCTACTTCAAATGAATTAGAACCACTAAGGTTTTTTTGCGGGAAACCAAATAACTGACAATACGGGCTGCATAATGGCTGAACTTTTTCATTGAAAACGTAGGTAGGAACTGAAAAGTAATTATTTTGTTCTCAAGGTGTCAAAATATGGTCCTTCATCATAGAACGATTTTTATTACTTCGAGTTTTGTATTGTACTACAATTAGCAAAGAACTCAAACTAATCCCTGGTTTAGGGTAAACTAAACCTATTTAAGCTAAGCTACCTACTGCTTTTTGGTGTTCAATAAAATTAGAAGTAAGTAGGAACCTAAATAATTACATCAAAATAAATAATGAATTAGTATCGTATGTGAACAATTACGCAAGTTTAATAAACAAAGATTTAGTCACGTTAGAATCACGTTTTGTTTTCGCCAGCAATTGAGCAGGTACGTGCATCTATCTCTAAATGTTTTTACTCCCGTGGTATTGGCAAATGTTATTTCTCTGTGACATGCCGCAACATCCCGATAGAAGCAATATCGCCTGTCCCTATTAAAATCGTCGGATCTGCAAATCTGCCATTTTCTGTTTATTTCATTAATGGACCCTGAATTACGGTA
>BHDV01017158.1:13150-32403 GCA_005406045.1 Adoxophyes honmai | reverse complement strand
GAAGATGATAGGAACCATTAAGAGAAGAGTTCGCTGCTATATTAATAACGAAGAAAATGTATTTATTTTTAGTACTCGATGTAAATTAAAATACATAATCTTTAATACCTATTTCCCTAAATTTAGTTTTATTGAATAGATAAAAAAATGTAGCCAATACATTAGGTACCAATTCTATATGAACTATACTTTATTTTCACATGTGGCACACTGTAGAACATTGTCACAGTGAGTTTAATGTTCCATATTAGCAAGGCTTTTTTGACGCATAAAATTTACAATTGGTAACCACAATATTATCATGTTGCTTGCTTGATAAGCCAGTCAAAAAATAAATGCTTCACCTCGAAAAACCGCAAACGTAACTGCAAGTTATTACATACACGGATACTGAAAACGGATTGGATTCTATGCAATTAAGTTTCGTTGTCCGATGTCCATTAGTTTTTATATCAATCCGTTTCCAAAATAATTCATATTACGGTTTTGCGCTTTGTTATGGACTTGTACTAATTCTGTTGGTGTCGTGTTTTAATGAAGTATCTATCTTATTTCTCAAGGTACATTAATGGCGAGAGAGAAATATGCTTCATAAAGTGGCCAGACGGCAGCTACCCTACGTCGCGGACCGACTATTGGTAAGTTATTTTATTTCTATTTATTTCAATTTCTAATCATTTGAAACAGCGATAGTTTCTTATCAAAACAAAATGACTTTACGTATTAGTTCCACGTAAGCCCACTGAGGCTTGGAAGTTACGTACATGGCAACCACATTATTACTTCATTCACTTTTCTCAGGTATTTTGCATTCAATTATGCTGCTCTCATATTCTTGCTAATTTGGAATGAAAAGTACCTACACGTCATGCCTACTAACTTGAAAAGTTAAACAGAGAAGACAATAAACTTATGAATAATACTGTTCTGCAGCAGCCTAACAATAACACTCGACGTCTGTTCGCAAAATTTAATGCCACAATAAACGCCACATACACTTCCAAGTCTTATGTTTTAGGATACCATTTTGTTTCCACTTTCTCCTTCGTTTGCGTTGCCTCATCTTTTAAACATCAAATTCATTAATCTACTATTAAACGAACCCTTAGTAACGACTTCCTGAAACATAATAAATTCTATGGTTGCATTTCACACAGATTCTTTAATAAAATTAGAAGAAATTAGCTAAACAGTTCATCTTTAGAGTTCGTCGCTTCTTTTTTCCATAGTCGAAGTTGTATCAAACTGAAAGCGCTAGAAATTTCTAGACTGTCTAACGACTACGTACAAGGAAAATGTAATCTGCGAATTAATTTCGCTGGCGAGACATCGTTGCGAGGAGTTTAGCTCTGCACCTAATTGGTATTTGGCGAGAGTTGTCTGCAATTGATTTGGATAACGAATTCGAGTAGGACCTAATAACATTGATCACTAATCCAATAACACGAATAAAAAACATCCATCTCGTTTTACAAATGCACATATAAAAAATCTGTGATACTTATTTTTCTTTTCGCGTTAGAAAAACTGAACCTATTTTTTTCCTAACTCAACTCAAGACTTTTTCTTAATATACGGACGCAGGACACTCGGGATTAAAATTAATTTTAGCAAATTAGCGTTTGGTTTTAGCTATGCCAGTGTAATGGGGCCTTTTTTGTTAAGTTTTTTTTTCAATAACTTTGAGCTGCCATATTTTGGTATTTAATACAGGTTATATGTATTTCTTTATAGACATTTTTATACTGTAGCTTCTGTATGCAACTGCATCAGTGAATTATTGTCAGGGAGTCTGTTACAGCTGTATTTATTATTAATAAAAGATATTCGCCAACAGTTACAACCTCGTGTTCCTGGCAGTGACCTACGTGGCCCCCATGTCCGTGATGGTGTGGGCCTATGCGCGCATGAGCGCCGCCCTCCGCGGCCGCGCCATCGGCGAGTGCACCCACCACCAGATGCAGGTCGTCAGGGCTAAGCGGAAGGTCAGTGTCTTTAATAAAACTAAACCTGCGATGATACAGGTGAACTCACAAAAGTTAACTAACGAGTTGAATGAAGTGAACGAACGAATGCACGAATGAGCTCTTTTGTAATGCAGCGATTTACTTGTTCGTAACTGAAATTATCACGTGTATGCCCTCAAATATGGCAGATACATAGAGAACACGAAACATAACAAAGACAAAGTTATAATTTTTTCAACGCTACGCTGCCATTCACACATAATTTCAGGTTTAAAACAAATGAAAGTGGTGTAATAGTGATAGTGGTAGGCTATAGTTGCTATAGCCTGCTTTAAACTTTACCTAAACCTATTTCTTTGGTCGCCTCTAACAACATCCACGGAAGGAAAGGAAAGGTGTTATATGCCACACAGAAGACCTGTGATTTAGCCGGTTCAACGCTAATTATAATTATTATATTAGATAGGTATAGGTACAACATTAATTGATATTAAAGTTAACAAGTTTAATTTGTGTCTAATTTGCCCAAGTTTGGAGCTCCTTAAACTACCTACATAAAAATTAATCTTGCGTTGTGGTTTAATTGAATTTAAACACTGAGAAAAAAGTACATGCGAAACGAAAGCTAAGAAAATCCGTATCCGTACCAATATATAAATGTGAAAGTGTGTTTGTTTGTTTGTTTGTTTGTTTGTCCGTCTTTCACGGCTAAACGGAGCGATGGATTGACGTGATTTTTTAGGTAGAGATAGTTTAGGGCACGGAGAGTGACATAGGCTACTTTTTATCCCTGAAAAAATTGATGTTCCCGAGGGAAAACAAAAATATAGTTTGCTTGATAGATCGATATCGATCGATGATAGATCGATATCAATCGATAACCGATCGATAGATGATAGATCGATGACGCCGTGTGTCGTTTGAAACGAAAAGTTTTCTTATAGTTGTGCTTTATACCGCAATATAACCGAGTTCCACGCGGGCGGAGCCGCGGGCGGAAAGCTAGTTAGCTATAAATTTGACAAAGGGCATGCCAGGATAAGCTAAGTGAATCTGCCCCCACCGAGTTTGGGCTTGTAATTTTTATGGGTGGTGTGGCTTTACATTAGTAATTAGTGTGCAAAATTTCAGCACCCTAAACTTCATAGTTTTTGTTTAAATAAAAAAAAAAGAAATATCATTTTTCTTTGATAGTTTTTTTTTTAGTGAACTGATTTTTGCGTGCTTCACACATATTGTATATTTAGTAGAGATGATTAAACGACCAGTATTACATTTTCACTGTGTCATACAAAAAAATGTAAAAAAAATCATTTTAAGTTTTCAAAAAAAAATTTTTTTTACTTCCGCGTTAGAGACCGCTCCAGTTTTTTCACTGGTAGTACACCTACTAACGCCCTATAATATACATTTTTTTCAAAATTTTGGCTGAGGGAGAACATGGAGATATCTTTACATGAAATGATTTACGTACATTTCCTAGAACAGTTATGTATAGGCAATTCAAATCAAAATGGTTATAACCCCTTTAGAGGGACGCACATAAACATGTATGTAAATCATTTCACTTAAAGATATCTCCATGTTCTCCCTTAGCTAAAATTTTGAAAAAAATGTATATTATAAGATGTTAGTGGGTGTATTACCACTGAAAAAATTGGAGCGGTCTCTAATGCGGAAGTAAAAAAAAATTTTTTGAAAATTTTAAACGGACTTTTTTATATTTTTTGTATGACGTAATGAAAATGAAATAATGGTCGTTTAATTATCTTTACTAAATGTACAATATGTGTAAAGCACGCAAAATTCGGTTCACCAAAGAAAAAAAAATCTTTGATAGTTTTTTTTTGTGAACTGATTTTTGCGTGCTGCACACATATTGTACATTTAGTAAAGATAATTAAACTACCATTATTACATTTTCATTATGTCTTACAAAAAAATATTAAAAAATCCGATTAAAGTTAAAAAATTTTTTTTTTTACTCAAACTCAAAAAAATTTAGCTGAGGGAGAACATGGAGATATGTTTAAGTGAAATGATTTACATACATTTTCATGTACGTCCCTCTAAAGGGGTTGTAATCATTCTGATTTGAATTAACAATACATAACTGTTCTGTTCTGTTCTGTATGTAAATCATTTCATGTAAAGATATCTCCATGTTCTCCCTCAGCCAAAATTTTGAAAAAAATGTATATTATAGGGTGTTAGTGGGAGTATTACCTGTGAAAAAACTGGAGCGGTCTCTAACGCGGAAGTAAAAAAAATTTTTTTTTGAAAACTTAAAATTATTTTTTTTACATTTTTTTGTATGACACAGTGAAAATGTAATAATGGTCGTTTAATCATCTCTACTAAATATAAAATATGTGTGAAGCACGCAAAAATCGGTTCACTAAAATAAAAACTATCAAAGAAAAATGATATTTCTTTTTTTTTTATTTAAACAAAAACTATGAAGTTTAGGGTGCTGAAATTTTGCACATTAATTACTAATGTAAAGCAACACCACCCATAAAAATTACAAGCCCAAACTCGGTGGGGGCAGATTTACTTAGCTTATCCTGGCATGCCCTTTAATGGCGAACTTTTGCCTGTGGGAATAGTTTTCGCGCATGGAGGAAGTTAAGATTTATCAGGTCTTCCCATGGGTGGGTGCAATGGCCCTGAAAGTGATTAGTTTTTGAGCACTTCCGAAGAATACAGCTACACTCTGAAAGTGGTCGGCAGTTAAATGATGTTTAATAAAATTATTACCAACGCTTTAATGTAAAAAAACCGATATCTTTAATAGTGTTCGAGCAATCGATTACTGAACATGAACTATAGAAAAACTGTATTTCTCTTTTTTTTCTTTCATTTAAAACACAAAATTTCTTAAAACCCGTACTTGTGAATTACCCTAATTCCTATTATATGTGAATTAACCAAAGACAAAGAATCGGTCAAGTACAATAATAATAATGATAACCAAAATTATACAAGGACGTTAATTGAAGACCACTGAAGAACTTTACGTTCCTTCGGCGTACGATAAAGAAATTACGAATAAAAAATTCACACACCTCTCTAGTTATCGCCAATAAAGAAGCAATTTGGAAACACATTTCAGATTTACAAAAAGATTGAGCTTTAGGTTTTCGAAATCACCGAAGTGAACTTCGCAAAGTCTGCTAAAGAGTTTATTAGCTGGAACTTTCTTGAAAGAAAGTTCTTAAACTTACCTTACGTACCTCCTAAATTGACTCCCGCTGCCTGACAACAAACTTTTACGCGAACTACTTTTACTTGTAAGTCTTGACGGAGATATCGTCTATTAATAGCCTGTAACAGCCTCTTTACTGTTTGAACACTTGGGGAAATTTTCATCTCGAATGTATTTTTAGTACAATTCTGTAAATTGAACGCAGCGTACCGCGAAAATTCGGCGTAGGTATTCAAGCAGATATCTGTAATCGTGGCACGCACTCGGAGATACGCAAATACCAGGAGTAAATAGTGAAAATGGTTCCAGGTTGTTCTATATTTTTAGCTATCTAGCCTAAATTCACTAAACTACAGTCTTTTAGCTTTGTTATTAATGGTTAAAGCAACAGTTGGAGGCAAATAAAAGTATGTACCTATACTGAAAGTAAAAACTATCCGTCTTCTCTATTTTTAATTTTCCTATTTTGAAAGCGCTATTTTATTAAACCACATTTTACAACAAATAAAGCAAATTAACAAATGCAGATTATAAGTGTAAATTTTGACACCAGCGTGAAGCAAACTAAAATTGATAACATTTATGATAATTATTATGAGGTAAAGCGCTTACTTATTTTACTCGTTCGACCCATTCGTAGCAACTTGGATGAATTCATCTGTGCATAATATTTCATTGTTATTTGTGGCAGCTCGATATGTAGATATGCGACAGTTATTGACAATGCCATTGTGGCGATTATTTCAAAAAGATAACAAGCCCATGCTTTTCACTTATTACATATACACTAAGCATGTACAGGTGCGTAAACATTCTGTCTTTGATATTATTTATTGCCATCTAACAGTTTTTACGAAAGAAGTTTACCATTAAACATGAAAACTATCGTGAGATTAACTCATAATGGAAAATAAGGTTAACATATTATTATGTCTTGAACCGAGATTAGCTCCTCATGTTTCGGGCTGGTCTATAGCCCTTCATTTAGGAGCTGCGGCAGCTGCTACCAAATACTCACTGCGCGTCACCGCTCTACGCTCTGAACTAAATTCGATTCGAGACGTGAGTTATCCCTGCTTTCCTTTATGAAGTTTACCAGGTCACATTGCACTAGTTCGTAGTCACACCGCGTCAAGTAACTCTGGAAACTCTCAACAGATTCTTTCGGCGTCTCCCCATTTCCTGCAAGTAGTTCACAGTAAACAAACGACAAAAGAGTGAACGAGGCTTAACTTACCTATTTCCGGGGAACCTAAATGTCGACGAATAAAGGCCGGGACAATCAAGTTTAGCCAAACCCTTTGGCCATTGTGGCAGGAACTCTGGCATGCCGTAATGTAAATTGAATATGTATTCGTATTTATTCATGCATAAATTGTGTTAACACAGGCGCATGACTAGCTTATTTTTAGGGCCTTGAAAATTCCGGGAAGAGGATCTATCGAAGCGTCTGCTGCGGACAGCCTTTGTACTGTATTAAAAACAGTTCAAAGACCTTCCAAGAGTCCATTGTTAACTTTGACAAATTATCGCTACGTTCTAGCTAGCTGACTTTTATAATGACAAAGACACAATATTGCCATTAATAAAATAATGAAGAATATGGTTATACTCCTATTCAAAGGAACACGGGGAAAATACATATGCGGTAGAGTCCCGTACGTAACAAATTGCAAAAAATGCCACGAATGAGATAAAAGTGAAAGATTAGGTAATAAAGAAGTCGTGTGAGTTGGCTGCCGGAAATTTGAGTAACTAACTGCTTTAGGTCCGCATATACGTGAATCTGCTGCTATTTTTGGAAAGATGCGTAGGTAGTGAACATTTGGTTAGGTCCATTTTAGGTGTGTTGTGAACGAAATACCGATTCTCTGTGTGGGTGATTCGTTTGCGCGGTTTCAGTGTGAATAGTGATTTGCATTTCTAATCAAAGTTAAGGGAATCAAGATCCAATTCACGCACTAACACGAATAGTAATAATTGTAGATTAGTATTTGGTTATGGCAGACGTAAAATAGACACAAAACAAATGACCTTTGAATACAAGAAGCTTTTTTAATTCAACTTATTTTATGATTATTTATTTTAAATGTATTTGAAACTTACCTGAAAGCCGCACTATAACTTTCAAGCCCTAACGAAATTCATGCCAAGAGCTTTTAGGAAAACATTCCAAGGAATTATTTATAAAGAATTTTCCCTGTAATGGGAATCGTCGGGTCTTGCCAGGACAATTTGAAACGCGATAATTTAATGGCTAGTTGGCCCGTAAATTTCAAAATTTGAAAGCGACAGTCACCCATAACCATTAAGCACGGGTTATTAATCAACGCAGTTAATAGTAGTTGTCTGAAACGAGAGTCCGTTTATTACTCACTGCCCACTTTAAACCCCTAATTTTATGGTTTCCTTATTTTCACTCGATGTACCTACTTCATCAGATCATTTATCATTCTAATGTTTTTAATATACTTAATTAAGCTGTAATGTTTTGAACATAGATACTTACTTCTCTTTATAATAGACATTTTGACAGTACCTATTTTTTTACGCGTTCACTAGATATTATTACTAAGAGTCGAACCTTTCTCGGGTGCTAGGAACCTTTTGTTCAAATGTCTGCTTGTTGTCTGATGAATGAAGAAGGGAATTATAATTTAGAAACTCACACACATTTAAAAATGAGGTTTTTAAATTTAGGCCATTTGGCAGCATTTCCTGCGATCGCATCCCACCTCAGTGTTACCCCTTAAACCTGGAATTTTTGTACTATTTATTTAGTCGAGCTAATGCTGCAAATTGGTCTTAAAATTCTTAGTTATAATTTCAAACCGAAAAATTTATCTTTAGCCCGTAGAAGCTTTAAAACTAATTGATGTTCTTTCTCCAGGTGGTGCGAATGTTCGTGCTCGTTGTGATGGTCTTCGCATTATGTTGGCTCCCGTACCACGCATATTTCGTGCTGGTCTACCACCACCAGCGACTGGCTTCGGCGCCGGTGGCGCAACACGTCTACCTCCTCTTCTACTGGCTAGCTATGGCCAACTCCATGTTCAACCCGTTGATATACTACTGGATGAGCAATAAGTAAGTATTTCATTTCATTCAGTAGCTTCTCAACAATTTGTTCGGACCACAATTTTGTAGTAGCTTCCATGTCATCTGATCCAACAGGCTACGAAGTGACCAAACTTGACTTCTTGATTTTATTATCTTCTTATTACCTACGCTATGTGTAATGTGTATGTATGTATTTTGTTATATAAACTTCCACCTCCTTTATTTTTTATTTTAAAGGGTCTGTGCTGGATAAATCGCTACCGATTCTAAGCAATGTAGTCTACGCTAGATTATGAATGACTGGGCAGCAGTTGAGTCGCGTGCAAAATAAAATATACCTGTCACTGTTTAAATAGAGACAGAAGAAAATTGCAGGTTATAGTGATTAGAGAACGTAAAGGAATAAGTCACGGTCTTCCACTCCTTAGTTTCCATGAGTAATAAAGGATACGGAAACTACTTATTTTAGTAACCTATGCGTAAGTATTGTATAATTAATGTGGTTGTAAGTGGGCGTGAAACTACGCGCGTAATTAGGAAGGCTCTTGAATTAATTTCGGTTCTATGTTACACATGCAATCATAGCTAATGTAGTAGTTATAATTATATAGAAAGTACTTGGATTGGATGCTGAACTTTAAAGCCTCGCATAGAGACGAAAATTCACTCAGTGTTTCAAAAACAAAGAATGTGGTAACGCTGTGTAGTTAATACTATATTTTTCATGTTAGGAAACCTATTTCTTTTCTCTTTTACTTTTTTTTGCTATGAATATATTTATTACTTTTATTTATATACTCTTATTTTACCCGTGTGGTGCCGGGTTAGAATAGCACCTTCCCCTTTCTTCCCGTGGGTGTCGTAAGGCCGTGGTCGCCTTCACCGGCCGCCCGCGGCCGACAACGGCCCGCCGCCCGCGGCGTCTGAATAATAGAAGTAAACGGAACGCCGCACGCGGCGGGCGAAAACGACCACTCCCAAGCATTCCCGAACATACCATTCAGACGTCGCGGGCGGCGAGCCGTTGTCGGCCGCGGGCGGCGGGTGAAGGCGACCACGGCCTAAGAGTCGACTCTGGGAAAGGGTTGGTGTATTGTGGGCGATGGGCTAGCAACCTGTCACCACAATATCACGTTTGACCATCTGGCTACCCTGAATTTGCTAAACGTGGCACTGGATTTTTGAATTCATGTGCTCTGCCTACCCCTCCTGGGAATACAGGCGTGAGAATATGTGTATGTATGTATAAAACTACCATGAGACTCACTCAGTGTAATAAAACGGACACACTCACATCTTCATACCGAGATTAGCTGGTCATGTTTCGGGCTAATCCGTGATCTATAATCGGCAAAGACCCACACCGGTAGTGGTGAGACCAGGACTAATCGCCATCGCTCTTTTCACTTGACTGCTGTTCTAAATACTCCAACTCAAAATACTTACGTGAGTAAATCCGTTTTATTTCACTATTAGGCTCAATTCACACCAGAAGAGCAGCGCAGTGCGGCGTAGCGCAGCGACCCGCTCCGTGGAGAATGCGCGAGGATTCCTGCGACTGCTCGAGAAGCCGCTGGAATGCGTAGGAAGTCGCTGGAATTTACATAATTATTGACATATTGACATATGTATTGACAGCGGCCGTCGCGACTACTCGAGCATCCTCGGGCATTCCCGCGACAGCTCGCGCAGTCGCACGGCTTTGTTTATGGAATGCGCTGGAATTCCCGCGGATACGCGGGCATCCGCGCACATCGTTAAAGTTTCTCATGCGATAATAAGTCTTATTATAATGAAAATAAAGTTGAAATTCTCATGACACTGAAACTGCGCTCCGCTACGCCGCGCTGCGCTAAACTGCGCTCCGCTACGCCGCGCTGCGCTGCTCTTCTGGTGTGAATTGAGCCTAAAGCTTTATTTGCCTTTATAGCTCCTGCTTATTTCATTTCCTTCGGGCCAATTTAACTAAGAGTGACTTATTCCAAGACATTTTTTACTAACGATTGTTTAAATGCACCACTAGTCAATTCTTAGTAAATTTAAAATATGAGGTAGTTTATTGGACTAGAGAAAGTTACACCATTCCTCGCCAAAAAACAAGAACCGATTGTCTTTCCTTGAAAGTTTCTTGGCATTTGTAGAATAAAGATGCCTTAAAAACAAGTTCGAAAATCAAAGAAAGATCTGATGGTGAAAATGGTTCTCTGATTTCTCTTCGGTGCAAATTTTCATTACAGTTCATACTAAAAGATGAGGACTTTGATTTTGGAATAAGGAATTCGTTCGAAACATTAAATTTTGATTAAAAAAAATGCAAATTAAACTTCCTTTTAGAATGTGGCTAATTAAAAAAAAGTATAGGTTCGTATGCAGCAGACAGTACTCACACTTTCTCTCGTGGCATGTTAACAAACAGAGCATTTAATAATTATTCATATGTAAGTAAGGATTTATGATAGGTACCTAGTATGGACAGTTTAAGCCAACTTAACTAGTGAGCAGATAAAAAATATTCGGGCGATGTAGTTAAGCAAAGAAATAAGACGTCTCAAGTGGCCTCAAGCTGGAAAAGGCGTGAAAAATAAATCCCTTCTAAAAGTAAATCTACTTCGTAAGACGACGTTAAACTGAAATTCATTTTAATACCACGCAATTTTCCCGCTCGGATATCAAACGTAGGTATTTATTGAGATTTCAACTTAACGAGCTACTTTTTAGTCAAGCCGATATTTGCTTCACATCGCGAAGTGCGAATAGGTACTTACATAACGTTCAAACTTTGGAAGGAAAGTTGGCTCTGGATTTATGGAAATACAAATAATCAAAGTCTAAAGTCGCAATGTTTTTCGAATGTCTTTATCACATGAGCAAATAAAATAAATTTACAGTATTAAAACACTGGACTATTTTGAAAAATGTTAAAAAATGCTAGTATTTTTAAATCAAATGTCAGTTGTCAAAGTATCACTTCCCATTCGAAAAATGAAGTAAAAATATCTCCCCAAAGACGGTTTATGTATTTTTTTGATGAATTTACCGGTGCACTGGAGTTTATGTTAAATCGGTTTGCCCAAGTTAGCGAATGTTGTGTTTTTTTTAGGCCTGTTCTGTTCGACTTTTCTCAGTTAATTTTACATTTATTTAACAATTAAACACTATTTTCTACGCAGGTTCCGGATCTACTTCCGAGTAGTGCTATGCTGGGGTTGCACGCCAAAAACGAAGACGCCTGAATTAAGTAAACAAATGGAGATGAACAAATCGTTTTCTGGTAAGAAATTTTACTTAGGTAAGTATTTTTTTATGTAAGTCATCTTTAACTCTTACATAATTACTAGGGTGTTCCTAAACAAATACTTTTTATATTTCTTTAATGATGCGATAACCAATGCACAGGACTTGTTTACTTGACCTTTGCTGTTAACTGGATATTGAAAATCAGACCAACCGGTCATTTTCAAATTTTAAATCTAATATTTTGGTTTGTTTTTTTCATGTCTAGAATAACAGGACCCCATGAATAAGAATATTGTAGGTTGTTTAAGTACGCACACTTGCTATTCAGTCGTGATAACATTCTTCATTCTTACATTCTTCATTACTACATTCTTCCGCATTACTGCCCACAAAACGTCTTGTTCCACCGATAACAAGCAACATCGCTGAAAGCAGTCTTTTATCTCCCAAGGAAAATGAACGAGACAATTAAATTCGCGGTTTTACTGATTGTTAACTCAGTAACGAATCCGAAAGAAGCCGATCCTTTGTTTTGTTAAGATACAGCCGGCTTTAATAAAAACCCTTTTCCCTTGAGTATTACTGGCCGTAAAAAAAGGCCTGGTTTATGGTATCAATCCGACCATTTTACTTTACGTTTAATTACCGAGATAAGATCTGGCTGTTAACTGGCAGACCCGGAAACCTGGACGCTTTACCAAATACACGTAACGATACCACTTCCATCGCGCATATTTTTTACGCTGGGTCCAAATTAGCTTGCTTTTCTGGTTTTATTTGATTAACAGTTTTGTACCAGAAACATGCTAAAGGGCTGTATGCTGGGCTAAATGTGGCTGCAGCCAAACGTCCAGAATGAATAAGGTTGGGAATTAAAATTCAATAAACATAATAAAGAAGTGTATATCAGAACCTATCTTCTAAAAAGTTACAATGTTTATTTCAAATATAACTGAGTCCGCAATAAAATCCTTTCCATGTCTCTTCAATCAAGATTATATTATCCCGTGTATTTCGATATGGAGTACTGGTAAGCTGACAAAGATAAATGAGGTACCCTACATAGAATATCGATTGATATAAGAATAGGCAGACAATACTTTGTAATTGAAAACCCTGGTTTTGTTACTAACTGACGTACATGTGATGTAAAATTATTCGAATGACAATGGCAAATACCTGCTGTAGTGTAACTGGTAGGACATGATACGGATTTGTGAAACTATTTAAACTGGCTAAACTAAAGCCGTGTTCATGCATGCGAGGCATTCCTTCTTCGCACTTTAGATTTCCATCTGCAATCTATCAGCCGTTGCTATAACATCAGACAATTTCTAAAGGGAAAATGGTTATCCACATGGCTAACTTAAAGGCAAATGGTTCAACAATCACCGTTCGCGAAAATACCAGCTATAATGTCGGCAGCGGTTCAGATATTCGGCTTTTTTTTTGTTATTTGATTTCGTAAATACCCGACTCAGAAACTCAATTTTGTTATTTACGTGTTTCCGTTATGTGTGCTTAACTCGCAAATATGACGCAATCCTGCCTCGCCATTACATTTCAAAGCGTATAAAACATTATACTAAACTATTAAAGTCCTACCAAAACAATTTGAATATTCATTTCACCTCCGTGTCAGAAAGTTATTAGTCAACTCTGTTTCCACATATTGTATTGTGCTTACCATCCGTGACATTCTATTATAATAAGGGGGTGGCTTGGGGATCCTTTCCGTGAGAAAACTATTGCGGATGACATTATGGAATACGGAAGTGTATAACTGAATAAGTTTACTCAATGAAGCTGTTTCCCTAAGGGTAGTGGGGTGCGATAGGATTGTACCTAAAAAAAAACGCAGAAATTCTGTGTCAAAATTACGTGTTTATGCGCGATAATGCGAGTAGTATAATAGATCAATTTACGTCTTAACGATGCCTGTTTGAAGTTAGTTCATGACCCTTCAGGATAGTTTAATTTTCTATGAAAATATACAGAAGTGTCAACACTTATATTCTTTTTTGATCAGATACCTATACCTACTATGCATCAAATGCAATTCATCTGTATGTATAGCCCAACCCAAACCTCGAGTCAAGTCGCACGTAAAATGATCTGTACCCGCCACTGTCTAAGTAGAAGTGTCACAAAATGACAAAATAATCTATCTCGCGAGAGTCTCAACTCGTGCGCATTTTGCCGTGCTAGCCGGGTTAAAGTAGAACACAAAATTGATTTGTGGGATTCTTGAAGTGCATTAATCGTAACATATTCTAATGGAGCAAAATATTACTTTGGAAAACTGTAACGAAATATATAAATCATAGGTTCATATATTGCTTGTCAAAGATAACGAAGCATCGTTAGTTGAAAAAAGACCTGAACGTGATACTTTTCCAACACATAAGTATTTATATCCTTCATAAAAATCTCCAGGGAGATGCCGAAGTCATCGCAACATCCTCCGTAAATTGCACGAAATATAGGTTTAGCTTAAGAAATACTTACCAAGTTCTTACATAACTAAGGACAAGTTTTATCTTAGGTCCCAAAGTTTATTATTAGAGGTTGGAGAAATACAAAGTAAACTCGAAACAGTTAATGGAATCCCTTCGTCAGAAACGTAACAACTTGATAAACTCCGCAACACTTCTTAATTGTTGTATTTACCAGAACAGTTTTCCAATAATGTATGAAGCATGTTACATTGATAATGTTCCTTGATTGTGCATGAGTTGCGGTTACAGTAACTCTCCTGTTCATTCACATTTCGCTCTTTAGTATACTAATTATACATGAAATAATATTATTGCGTACCAGATGGTTATTCGTGAATAGAGTTCAAGTGATATTCTAATCTAGCTTTATGTAAAAGTTACAAACATGGACGGCGCTTCATGACCAGTTTTCGTTACACGTATAGAGAAGACGCATAAAATATAAATCTTCAAAAGCTATCTTCTTTTCCTGTTTTTCTAAAGACTACTCTAACTAACCTCAGTTATTACCTAGTAACAGTTCCTAAAACAAAGCTATTAAGGAAGTCGTACAACCGTGAAATATCTCGCTGGCTTAACCTGATATTTGTACGTAATATTGGGTTCACCACTGATTAGTTTGCCGTTTGCCGATTTCACATCGTGATTGATAATATATTTCGATAAGCAATAGTTGCATTTTTCATTCTATTTTTGGCATTTCTTTTGATATAACCTCCAATTCGTATGTGTTACGAGGAGATTGATAAACGGCTTGATTAAACAACTGTTATGGCCTTTGTACAGACTTTGTAACAAAAAAAGTCTAAATTTGATAAACATTTTAAAATGCCCATTGGTGATCTTCGAATATTAGAATTTTTGTTATAGTGAAAGTAACTATCGAGGAATTCATATTTATGAGATAGCTAATTTTATTATGTCGATATCTGTTCTAAACCACCATACCTACGATACGAGTACATCAGGTATCTTAATATCTGTATTAGTGCTTATTGTTTCCGAACGTTTAATTAAGAAACTAGATATAATAATGGATGTAGATAAAATATTACTATTTAATACAATACAAATAAATTACCCCATAATTGAGATAAAAAGGTCTATTTGGTTCGTTTAAGTCGCTCCGAGTGCAAAAACCCATGACTTTTTTCCTACATTGCCCTATAAATTAGCAAGGGTTTTATTTCATTTTGTATCTGCGAGGGCGTGAAATGAAATCGCAAGGGCTTGGGTCCCAATTGCCGTCCGCCCAGCACGTCCTAGCCTGTAAAGTGTCCCGGAAATGGAAAATTAACTTTCTGGACATGTGGCTTTTTTTCATTTTTCCATCCCGTCTCTAAACGACCAGATGAGCGGTTGATAGATAGTCCCAATTTCGGCGTGTGAAGATTCGACGCATATTAATTTAGATGATTAAAGTAAAAGCCGATTGGCAAGGGTCGTTAGAACAATATTTGCGTTTAAAATCCATATGATTTTTGCTGTTTTTTTTGGTGGAGTCCTCCGAAACCTGCACCGCTGAAATTTAAATAATCCGTTACTCTTCACTGATAATGCAGCGTTTCGTGAAACGAGCTTGGCAGTGAATAATTTTTCGTCGTTCCTTTTTTTATGAACGAGTAAATAAATTGCGTTTCAACTCCATTTCCCCGATTAGGCTCTCGTGTTTCCATGTTGTCTGACAAGACAACTAGAAGGCTTTGTGAACGGCTTTACAAAACATTTTAATGTTACGTTCTTATTTCATTTAGGTTTGGGAATTAATCAAGAAGGTTCTGAATTACCTTATACGTACTCGTTAGATCAGTTCGGAATAAGCATGCGTAATTTTAAAATCGTCTAAAATGGTAATTTAGATTCTGCGAAGATAAATTATTAGAGAATAATTGGATATCTTATAACGAAGATTAGCTAATTTCCTTCAACGTAGGATATATTATTTTGCCAGACGATTCTTAGAATACACTTGCAAATAAACGTTTTTACATAAAAAAAGTAATCTATTCTTTTACATACCTATTTAATTTATTTTTTAAACTAAATAAGTTTTTTTTTGTGAAATCTGCTTAACTGGTGAAAATTTGAAACTGCTTGTATTTCTAGGCCAATAAGGACCATCTGAATCTGACCCAAGTTCATTGCAACCAAATACTCCTTGAGCATTTAAATTACCTTCGTTTGCATAATCACTTTAGCAGGACCGTTTCCCAAGCTTTTGCTTCAAATGCACACTCAAGTCCACCATCCAGTACACCAAAATTCACTTAAAACTTTGTTGCAGTTAGCCAAAGGCACTTTCGCAACGCTTCCTTCTTCAGCCGCGTATGACATTCGCCCCGGCGGAGCAACCAGTCGCGCTCGGTTACTCCACACGGTACGTATGTCATTTATCATCCCTTTATCTTGCACTGGAACTTCCAAAGGGGCTTCCTAACTTTTTCACTGTGTTAAAATAAATGAACACGTTACAATATTATGGTTATGAAGTTATTTAAATACTAGCTGTTACTTCTTTATTCTTGAATTGTAAAAATTGTCCGTTGTTTAAAGTATGCCTGAACAGCGCCTTGAGAGTTTTGACTGGCATTTCAATTAAATAAAAGTAAGAATGACAGTGTCCTATACGTATTTCATTTCATCAAGAATTAATTAAGATCTGGACAGTTGACAGCTGGTTATTTTAATCTAAAACTTAGATAAATAATGAATGTTTTCAAAGTCTTCGATTATTACTTTTCTGAGTGTTCTTAAAATTCTTGAATGTAACAATTAAGGAAAATATGGGTAAGCTTTGCACGGGATTACTTTTTATACTGTTCAATTCAACTTTATTCTGCCCATATTTTTATAACCCAAGTAATTCATAACTCTGGACACTGTAAAAATGCTGCACGAAGTAACAAAAGTCAGGACACCAGTAGACGAGGAAAGATAAATAATGAATGACAGATATAATTCTACTGCCAAAGCTCTCCTTTATTAGGTATGTCTTTGCTATAAGAAATGAGGAACAAAAACGTTATCGTCCAATGAAAACGTTTTTGAGAATTCTTTAATTAAAATGGTAAGCATGAGTAATGCTTGGCTTTGTAGTGAACTTCATTATTTTCTGAGTAGATCTGAAAGAAAAGGTGGAAACTGAACAAAAATTGAGATAAGGATGAAGCTAGTTGAAACACCTTTAGTTACGTTTAAAAACTCCACTGCACTGCCTGGCTACAGAAACGTAGTATTATTTTAATAGAGTCACTTGCAATTAATTTAAAGTTTTGTGTTAGTCGGTCCCCAATAGAGAGCCTGCAGGTTATTCATTATAATATACATACGAGTATGTTGTAACTTATATTCTATGTTTCAAGTCAATCTGTTGTCAAGTATTTCCTTACAGCATTTTCCCTAAATTAGATAAGACACAGAAACAGTATCGAAAAAAGTTTTGATTACACGATTTTCTACATCTGCGTGCTTAACTAAACCTACACCTACCTACATATTATGTCGCTGCGTCCTTTCGAGTTCGGGAAGAATGTTACATAAAAAAACCAAAGTTGAAAAACGCGAATGTAAATTAATGCGACAAGGGAAGTAGGTAAGGGATAACGGATAATTGATCTAAGGCCGTGGTCGCCTTCACCCGCCGCCCGCGGCCGAGAACGGCCCGCCGCCCGCGGAGTCTGAACGGTATGTTCGGGAATGCTCAAGAGTGGTCGTTTTCGCCCGCCGAGTGCGGCGTTCCGTTTACTACTATACGTTGTCGGTTTAGGTAGTTAAAACAATATAAACAATCTTGACTTGTCTTTTTATTGAAATACACAGTCTAAAAATGAAAATCGTTACACTATACAATTCAATCATGAAAGTAAATGATTTTTTCATACCAAAATTGTAAAATGTAAAGATTTCGATTTATAAAGTGTACGTTTAAATAAAAAGACACGTCAAGATTGTTTACATTGATTTAACTACCTAAACCGACAACGTATAAGTATTCAGATATTCAGACGCCGCGGGCGGCGGGCCGTTGTCGGCCGCGTTGGCGGCGGGTGAAGGCGACCACGGCCTAACAAACTTGTATTGTTATTTAGTTTTTTTTTCTGATCGCAGGGCTTTCAAACGCAACAGAGGTGCTGACAAATGGGAACGCAGTACGGATGAACCCTTGCGGCGACAGAGACAGCATCCGCGTGTGCGACGATAGATTGTAAGCCCATAGGACAAGTTCGACCTCGTCCGTCGTTTGTTAGCAGAATAAAATATAGCGCTGATTTTGTCATGCTGTGACAATACGCGCAATAATTATTCTACAGCAGAATTCAATAACACCATTTTACAATTGAAAGTATGGAAGTATTGTGTGAGTTGGATTTAAAATAATCCGGTAATATCAGATCTATAATAATGATAACATCTACGCGGAATGTTTTATTATAAATTATAACATAACTTCAAGCCTGAGCATGCACCTTTATGAAACCTTGAGTAAGTAAATACTTTTTTAATTTTTTTTTGTGAAGCAAACCAGAATGATGTAGGTTAACTTCTTGAAGAAAGCGTTGGAATTTTATAAATTTTATAGTCCAGCACGATATTGAACTCCGCAATTTTGAGTTAGATTCCATAACTACAATGCTAAGGCGTCTTGCAATGATTTGCTTCGCTGCATTTACAATTTGGTTCAGTTAATCTCAGGCATGTTGATTGACGCATTTACACAGTAAACATACTGAATTGGTACCACCCACTTCTATTCAATTCCGCTCGGTCAAGATGTACGGGCAGCTGCAGAGAAAAGTAACCATCTAGTAATGAAACATTGTATGGGCGGGGAGTTACTTTTCTCTGCAGCTGAGTGTACCAAGTCTTTGCCACAGGATTTTTTTTTAATAAATCCCAAATAAATTTAACAATTATGGATAAAACATGTTGGTTTAATGCAATGATGTCGAACTTGTCTATATTCTGCTCAGTAAGTGTAAATAAGTGAGAAGTGATATTTAACGTCGTCCACATAGTGGACCGTTGAAACAATCTCATAGTGCAAATGTTTAGATCTCTTCATTTTAATAATAAATGGATATTGATTGCATCGTGTATGTGAGACCAATGTGATTGTTGATTAAATATATTTTGTAAAATTTAAATAGGACGTAATGTTTCAGTAGATTTTTTATCTTTGAAGACATCTTCAAGGTATGTAGAGTAGAACTAACGAGTCTGCGACTTGGGATTTTTCTAAAAAGTTCTATATGGCAACTTTATTAATCTGCCAAAGATACGTCT
>BHDV01017144.1:60609-96751 GCA_005406045.1 Adoxophyes honmai | reverse complement strand
GCGAAGTTCGAAAAAAACACTAAATTGGCAATATCTCGAAAACTGTCCAACTTTTACTGAGGTCATGTTAGGTTGGTTCGATAGGTCTTGGATAGACCTACCTCCGGTGTCAGGCTTAGCCGCGATTTATGGGACACCCTGTATACTATATTTGTATTAACAATTGGAACCTTGTCTTCCTTAGTTAGGAGCCTTTAAAGTTTTAAACCATTACTATTTCAAAACAATATTAGCTACATCACCTTGTGTTCTTAAATGAGGTAGACAGAGCATACAAAATGCTACTAAATGGCCACACCATGACTATTTCATGTTTCATAGCCAGTTCTAGCATAAAATTAAGCATAACAGGATTTTAAGAAAAGTAAAAGAAATGACTAAGCTACACTTACAGCACTGTTGTTACCGATGCAGGTAGCTTTCCAACCTCCATAGTTACCGCTGGGGTCTGACTGGTACAGCTGGTAGCCGTAATGCTTGTCCCAGCCCATGTACAGGATAGAAACACCAAAGGGCCTTTTACCTGAAAAAAAAAATGGTTACCACAAATAAGGAAACAGATTGTAATGTTGGTGGCTAGCTTTCAACTTTTAATACGGTTTTGTATTTTTGTTTTAGTCAGGCTAAGACTATAGCAACCAAAATACACCATATTTATTTTAAATTCTGGACACTAAGGTTTTCAAAATCATTCACTATGGTTTAAAAAATATTTTATACAATAATTACATTTCTGTTATTTATCTATCACAAAAGAGACTCATAAAATTTTGTAAGAAAAGTTGCAGTATTTTTTAATATTGATAATTTATTAAATGTAATAATATTAAATAATCTAATTTAGAGAAAAAAAAACAACTTTTTATTAAAGTGCATAGGTCCTTGATTTCTGACTATACTAGAGCCCTTTAGGTACTTAAAAGATGGTAAACAATCTTGACGTGTCTTTTTATTTAAATGTACACTTTATAAATCAAAATCTTTATATTTTACAATTTAGGTATGAAAAAATCATTTACTTTCATAATTGAATTGTATAGTGTAACAATTTTCATTTTTAGACTGTGTATTTCAATAAAAAGAGATGTCAAGATTGTTTACCATCTTTTAAGTACCTAAAGGTCTAAAGTATAGGCAAGGTTTTAAGTAGTGGGGCTAAGTTCACAGTACAACAGTTCGCTTTGCCATGATACTTACCCCACTTCTTAAAATTGTGGTGGTAACCGTAAGTCAGGCATAGGGAATTCAAAATATCAAAATAATTAAAACGAATCTAAAGCAGCGAGTAATCTTCTAAAATCTTACCTCCATATTGTGTGTAAGCTTGTTTCACGTCACACAGCCAAGACACGAGTTGCTCACAAGGGATAGATTCACCATATTGCAGTAAATATCTCTGCGCAATCAATCTAAGCTCGTTTGTGAGCACATTAGCATCAGAAGTTATTCCCGCCACGGAACAAACCATATCGTCATTGAGTTTATAAATTTTCTCCGAAGAAAACACTTCATCAAGCAACTTGTTGGTGTTTCTTCGCTCAGCAGCTAGTAGGATACCATCTGTAGCTAAAATGCCGAGTGAAGTACCAGCGTGGCTGATGGCTTCCATGGCATATTCTACTTGGTAAAGCCGACCTGCGAAAATTTTAAGATACAATAAAATAAAAATATGTATTTATGTGAATGTTGTATCTACAATAGTGTTTGTAGTAATATTTACCTTCCGGCGAGAATATTGTGGTACGCGTATCATAACGACGAGCCTGGAATTAAAACGAAAAAGTGTTTATAAGAAGAATGACCAAGCAAGTTGTTAACCTAACCCGTTTTGTGAATTAAGACGATTGCTACATACCATGGTTTTGATCTAACTTTCCTGCCTCGTAAATTTGCTTTAATCAAGTGTTATTGCTTCTACGATTCAATAAAACAACTTGTAACGACTGAATTATTGTAGCAAAACTATTTTTTTACCGGACGATGACAGCTAACATTTCAATGTTTTTTTTTTTAATAAAATCACTGATGCTTGTCATGTTATGGATATGGAATCGTGACCATTCTGCTTCACTTGCTTTATTTTTTTTCTGTGTAGTTATTTTATTATTGTCCGCTAATAATAAAAATAAATACTATCTTGCATATTTAAATTACTTTTGAGTATTCTTTTGTTTTTTATTTCAATCTTTAATCATGGTTTCAGCGCCATCTGCTGGTAATAGTTTGACACTATAAGTTACTTTAATGAACTTGTTTTTCAATAGATGGCGTAAATTAAACAAATATTCACACTCACCAGGCAATTTTAAAATGACGATATCGATAAGTAATCCAAACTACGTGGATTTCAAAAAATGAGTCGAGTGATGGAGGCAAAACTTGGTTCCTGTTCCTATCTTGCGAGTAGGTGTACACTCGTCTAGAGAGCCTTTATTTTTTTATTTGTACCTATGTAGGTATGTAAGCAACATCCGAAAGATTATAACTCTTTTACTCGTAAAATATCCGGTATTCTAGTCTATTAGGTAAGTAAATGTAGAAGAACAAATTGTACACGAAGGGTCCCATGTAAAATAGGTAGGTAAGTACCTACTTTATTTCTTGTATGAAAATAAGTAACCTTAGTTCGGAATTTATTTTAAATTTGTAACTACTGGCATGTGGTTATACCAGGTGAAGTTAGGTGAAAAAAATCCAGGGTCTAAGCAGCTATTACGATTGAAGGAGTAGATATCTAATCTAAGTAAAACCGTGTAATAAATGGACGAACAAGCAGACAAACACACATAGCTAATACCTAATAAATAGGGTCCCGTTGGGATTAGGTAAGTTAGGTAAAAATTTTCCTTAGTGGAGTTAAGTTAAGTTCGTTTAGGCGTTAAGTTGGTTTTAGGCACAAAACAAGGAACGATTATAAGTTACCTGGCTATTACGTTACTCTTTGTCCAAACAAAAATAAGCCGATAAAAACGTAGTCAAGGTCAAAGTGGTGACGTGCCGGCGCTACCACGCCGAAAACGCTCAGTTCACAACAGCTGACTGTATGTGTATACACAAGTTGCGTAGATCACAGACGTAACTGCCGCGAAATGTTATTGCAGTCAAACACTGGCTGAAAACAGACGAAAAAAAAGTAAAAACTTAAAAAAAAAACTTTTTAAAATAAAATGAAACTGGCCAGTAAAAGGACAACGTAAATGAAAAATAAAACTGTTTAGTTAGTGTTTTTAGATTTGTTTAATTAGTTAGTAATAATGATGTCCTCGAACGAAGAGAGCAATGAAGAATTGGATGTCCTCATAAGGCCTGAGGATGCAGCCAGGCCGCGGCGTCGCTTTTGGTTGACAGTGGAAATACCAGTTTTTTTGGCCCTGTTTTCATCAGCACTCACAGGTAGAGTACCTAGTATTTTATTATGAAGTCTATAAATACCAATTAAATCTAAAAAGAGCCCACGTGCCTATTTATAGGCGTAGGGACAAAAACATAATGAACATAATGGGTTCCTAAGAAGTAGGTGCAGTTTTAAAAAAGCAGTCTAGGTAGACCTAATAGGTTTTGACATTAAACATTAAACTACCGTGAGACTCATCACTCAAATACGGATAACTCACGTTTTAAATCGAGTTTAGCTCGACATGTTTCGCACAAGTGCGCGTTTGGAAGCAGCAGATACCGCGGCTCCTAGATGAAGGGCTACGAATTAGCCCGAAACATGTCGAGCTAAACTCGATTTAAAACGTGAATTATCCGTATTTTATAAGATGGTCTAACAGGTTGTGTTTAATTTTGGACGTGATTTAATTTTTTTAAATGTCATTCAGTATTGTTAACAATCTGCGTCCAATTTTCTTATGTTTTGATTTTTTTGGTATACCTATTGTATGCAAATTCGACTTCGGTAGCTACCAACCGTAATAGACATGAAACGTTAAATATAAAACTGTAATTGATGAAACTGTGGTGAAGACTCCAATAGAGAGATCTCTCTGCAGGCAGATGTTATGCCTGGGGACCGTATTTCGGAGAGAGGAAGTTAGAAGTTCCTTTTACTTATGCAACCGTTCGTCGAAACTTCGTTAGTGCGGTGTAGGATCGTTTAGTTTGGCTATTCGACGAATGTGGCGCTGGGGCGCTCCAAAACTGATGTACATTTTAACATAAAATAAATTTAGCCTCACTTATTGTATGATAAAACGGATAACTCACATCTTAAACAAGATGGCCGAAAATTGGCCGTAAAATATTAATTAACCAGTGGTCGGGTAAACGCGTACCAAAACCCCTGTCAAGTTTTTTTCCTAATTTTCATGTAAAAAAACCGTAAATCTGAAAATGTTGTGAAGTCTTTTGTACTCCGTCTCTTAGTCAAGTTAATAATAGGGCGCACTGACCTGAAAACCGATGAAACATTTCTCTTCCTTTGCCATACATTAGTCGCGTCGACTAATAGGACGTAAGTCGTTAACTTTATTAGTTATTTATGTGACATTTGCATAATAAAGGTATACCAGGGTAAAATTATGAAATGAGCCTATAACTGCGAATTTCATAACTCGATTATTTTAATGCCTAATCACGTACAGTCACTTACATAACTTTATCTGAATTCATAATTATGAGTATAATAATTTTGAAAAATATTCAAAGATAGCATTTTGTACCGTACAAAGAACGGCTCAAATAATAGAAAACACGAAAGCTACAAACAATTGCGTATCGGCGACAAGCTTTACTTTGAGCACGGCTCTTACGACGAAGGTTTATTTTAACTAAACACCACACAGTTGTATTAATTTAGCTTTGTTTTATCCTTAACTAGCGACCCGCCCCGGCTTCGCACGGGTGCAATTTTGTTTCTCTACAATATTACGCATAAATTATACATATAAATCACTCTATCTATTAAAAAAAACATATTAAAATCCGTTGGGCAGTTTTAAAGATTGAAGCAAACATACAGACGGACAGACAGCGACTGCGACTTTGTTTTATAATATGTAGTGAAGTGATAAATAATACGAATAAGTTACTTATGCTATTGTTAAATGCAAGGTAGAACAAAACACTAAAACGAGTCATAATTTTTAAATAATAATTAGTTCATTAGTTATGTAATCAGCTAGTGCATTATTTATGCAAGTACCTAGGTACTCGCTGAGTTTTATTCAGTGAAATAAACGAATGACCCACTCCTTTGTCAAGTAAGACGACTTTAATATTCATAATCGAGGTTTTTCACTTAATTACCTGCCTACTGCCATAATAGACTTAAATGAGCATGCAATTCTTCATCTGGCGAACAAGATATCCTTGCCTTACCTAGCAGATGAATTGCACTGACATAATTACTTATCAATGCAGCTGCACTGAGACTGCCCGACTTGCATAGTTGCCTACATCACAAAGAAATAGGAATTATAATAAAGTAGAGTATGATAATTAATTAAATTCACTCAGTGACTAAATATACAACGTAAATAATTATGTTTAGCGGGTTTCGGAACGTTCCATTCGTTTCCCGAAACACCCGTTCCCATCACCACCTTTTCTCAACTAATCCGTTTTCTGGTTTAAGTGTTTCCGAACATGTGCTTCTCCAAAATCGCGGTTGGCTTGATATCGGTATTTCAAAAAGACTTAATCCCGAAATGACTGTTTCTATCACCACCTACATACATATATACATATTCTCACGCCTGTATTCCCAAGAGGGGTAGGCAGAGCACGTGAATTCAAAAATCCAGTGCCACGTTTAGCAATTTCAGGGTAATCAGATCGTTAAACGTGATATTGCAGTGACAGGTTGCTAGCCCATCGCCCACAATACACTAACCCTTTCCCAGAGTCGACTCTTACGACACCCACGGGAAGATAGGGAGAGGTGCTATTCTAACCCGGCACCACACGGGGTATCACCACCTTTCCAGAAATAATCCGTTTCCCAAAAAACCCGTTCCCAAAACATCCGTTGCCGTCACGAACAAGATAAATGTTTAATTCAATAGTCATGCTGATGCCGACTATTTTTTATATAGATAAAACTAGATACCTACTGTCTAATTGATACGCGATAACATGAGTTCTTAGGACTGCACTACAATACTAATGTTTTTTTTTTTTTTTTTGGTTTATGCTAGAAGTGGCCACAAAACGTGAAATAGTCATCGTTTTTCTATGTAGCATTTTGTGTGCTCTGCCTACCCCATTTAGGAATACAGGCGTGATTGTTGTATGTACGTAAATAAGTGACAAAGATATAGGATCGTAACACTAGACCCCCCTTCAGAAAATGGCAGCTAATAGCTAGCAGCTTTGTTCAGGTTCGATGGTGTTTTGTAAGCTCGGGATCTCCATTCTTATCGGATGACTCCACTAAAAGGCCGGTAATAATATTCAATTCTTTAGCAAACAAGAGGCAGGAAAATGACAGACGTTGTATTGGTGTTATGTCATTATCTCTAATAAACTTAACTATCGATTGAAAATTGGGATTAGGCGAATTAACATCAAAATTCAAAGAATGGCTAAAATAGCAGTAAAACCAAATTCCACAAACAATGCATGCCAGCCGCACTGAGTACGGGTTCCAAATTTGAAATATTTTTTGTTCTTCTTTCAGTCGTCATTTGTTTTTAATATGTTCAAAATTAGAACATTATTACAGTTTCGATATAATTTTATAACGTAGGTTTGATGCCATTTGTTTAATGCGTCTGAACGTATAGTAGGCAAATTATCATAATAATATTATGATTCTACAAAAGTCTATGTTTATTCCAGATGGCGTAACACTAAACCTTCTCCTCTACCGAACCTGTACAGTAGACTTGGAGTACAATGCCACAAAATGTTCCTTACTCAACATCCTGAACAAAACCGGAGAAGCTAAAGAACTGGAGACAGTCGTCCAATCAGAGACTTCGATCCTTGTGATGATGCTTTCCATCTTCAGCAGTATAATGCCAGCCATACTTTCTGTGTTTCTGGGTTCCTGGTCGGACAAATATGGGAGGAAGGCGTTGATTGTGTGGCCACTATTTGGTAAGAAATAATACATACTCGTATCTAGTCACGCCTCTTTCCACACATTGTTGCACTTGCTACGATCCTAAGATAACACTGTGCTTCATCATGCTCTTCGGTTTCGTGTACTCCTAGTTTGACCTTTTCTAAAATGTCCCCGGTTTGGTCCCGGAACGTACGTTTAGTTTTATGCCTTCCCTTCCCAATACAGTTTCGTAAGCCTACTTTATCTCTAAATAAATTTTCTCATACGGATGAAAATTACTGATCATAATAATGCGATTGTTAGGTGTCGGTGGAAGAAAGGCTAGGAACGCAGCCCTGCCAGCCCTGGTAGGCGTTTTATTGCACACAATACATAAGGTAACTCAGGTGATTCATAGGACATTTGATTTAATTGAGTATCAATAAAAAAACATAAGATAACATGTTACGTGACTGTTTTAAAAGTCATCATTACAAACGGTTTTTTTTTCCACTGAAACGGCAACATTGATATGATATACTAAACAAAGTGATAGTGCACAACAGGAAAAGACATCCTGTTGGTTATTGTAAGTGAAGATGTACCATCGAACCAATTGATTCCTGACCCACAATTGAACCTATTCACAGTGAACGTCATAGTGACATTGCATTGCTTAACAAAGGAAATCTTTATTACGTTTATTGTGACAACGTTCTGCGGTGGGTCAGGAATCAGTTGGTTCGATTGTACCAAACTGACTACTCACTTCGTTAGCCTTAGGTAGTAACGAACCGGGATTGTTGAGCCACTTGCCAATGTTCGCAATTTAGACGTGTAATCAATGACCGATGTGACAGACACAGACTAGATGTTAGCTATTGGATTAGCATTACACGACCAAGTTACAAACATAGGTAAGTGGCTCAACAATCCCGGTTCGCGATGGCACATCTATCATAAAACTCCCACAATGCGTGTTTTAAACACGATTGAGTCCAGCGTGTTTTACCTACTTTGAACGAATAGTCAGGTCCTTATCTCGGATTATTTGAATAATTTTGATAATACAAAATAAATATTAGTTTTTATAATCATCATAACGTTTTCGCAAAATAAATATAGCGCTAACTGATGTAACTTGGTACTGGGTAGTTATTTTATACATAAATAACCACATTTTTGATTCTAAATAACTATAGGTTAGCTATTAGTTTCAAATGGCTTGTTTAATGAGTATCTTATTTGTAAGGCAGAAAACGCACTGAAGGATTTTCATCTGCGATCCATACAGACGTTGCTTTTACATCAGAAGGAAAATAAAACAAGTATTTGGTTATGGTTAGAAACAATACGTTTATTGAAAACTACTCCTGACTTGACATTTTGATTTCAGGACAGCTCCTAACAGCGATACTTACCGTGGTATTCAGCGCGATATCATCGCTAAGTGCATATTACTTCGTCCTTTGCGCTCTGCCGTTTGCAATGATGGGTGGGAGCAGTGCTGTCCTGCTGGGAGCCAACCTGATAGTGACTGATATCACCAACGAAGAAAACAGGTCTTTCAGGTAAGAAAATCACGTCATATTTGCCAAAATTATTGCACAGGCGCATCAAATGATAATAGCCAGCATAGCACAGGCTGTTTAACTAGAGACATCAGAAGGTCTCGTGCCAGGTAATCTAAGCCTACAGGTCTAATAATTACGCCAATGAAACCTTTGTAGAACATTATATATGTGTAAAACCGGTCTATGGCAGCCAGACTAGTACAGACAAGCGTTTCCACACAAATGTGAAAAAAATTCGTAAATTGAGGTACTCGCATATCAATGTAAACAGAATTGCTAAATCTGAAGTAATTTTGGAGTTATCAGTGAAAACAATTAAAATCTGGGAACCATATGGTTTCCGAGAATGCGCCTTGCAGCCGCTCGTTTCTAAGACACGCTTAGTTCGCCTCTCTCGCTCTCGCTCGACCTGTAGCGCCTTCTGGGAATTAACTTCTTTACCTAGCTAGATATAAAATAATCTATATGTCACTTGAATGGTTCCGAAGCTATCTTAAAAATCGCCGTCAATGCTAAAGGTAGAAACATAAAATTGAGTGAAGAAATCCCAGTGGACGGTATACCCCAGGGTATCATACTAGGTCCGACCCTATTCCTTACTGACAGGAATACGCTAGGCTGACGACACATTTTGGTATGGAGTGGATACTGTTGAAAAAGAAATAACTAAAGTTTTTCTCCGGTTAAACCAAAGTTTATTAAAACCTTGAACTTTAAACTGAAATGGCAAATCCTTAAATTACAAGGCAACCATCTCTTCAATTTACTATGTATGCGAAAAATCCACACAACGCAGACACAAAGTGAGAAGAACCCCAAAGACTGTTATAAATTTTGTGTTTTGATTGATATAGATTAAGTTAACAAAAAGGTCACGTACAACTAAATATAATATCTGCAATATTTAAGGTATTTCTTCACCCTGTATTATTTGAAAAGAAAACAAACCGAGAATAAGGGTATTTATAAAGTAAAGTAATACGCAATGGGTATATTTGTTACTGTTTTGTTTCGTGTCGGTTGACCTTCGAGTTACCCATACTTCTTAGGTGAGTTATCGATAGAATTACAAACAGAAGTTAATCGCGTGACTAACTAATGCTACGCCATATTTTTCACAAAGACTAAGAGTAGCAAGCCTAGATTGACAATTGTCCGTACAAACGTGCATCCCTCCGAAATATGGCGCTTTGTAAAGGGGGTCTAAATGTCATAGTATACGCATGATAGTGAGACCCTTCTTATAGCGCCTTTCCATATTTAAGAAACGTGCTTGTTGGTAGATCCTTCCTTACTCGCCTCTTACGACATCCATATGGAGAGGTGAGGAGGTAAATCTGACACCACACAGACGTAGTTATTCGTTAGAGTATTTTAATGTTGACTCCATTGCTCGCTAACTTCTCACCGTGCGTCGAAAGATCCAACGCCTAATATAATACGTTGTTCGTTTCAGACTAGCGCTGCTACAGGGGTCAGGGTTTGCAGGCGTGTTAGTTGGAACAGTGGCGTCAAGCTATGTGTACGACGCTGTGGGCTACGTACCCTTGTTTACGTTCTCAAGTACGATATATCTGCTAACCTTTTTTTATACGATAATATTCGTTCATGAGACAGTCGAGACAGCTGAAAGGGTGCGTATGCCTTATTTATAGATACCTACTATTCGTAGGTCGGTATGTTTAAAGTAGAAATATGAAGTTAACATACACAAATGGTGGGGCATCTGGTATGACGCCATAGTTATTAAGGTCCATTTTGAAAGAAAGATCTAAGACCTTAGAAAGAGATCAATTCAGACCATGAAGTCAAAGAGGCGTTCACAGAAGATCGGAAGATACTCAACCGATAAAAGTTTAACTCTTAAGTTCACGATGACTTATTGTTTGGCGACTATCCCAATAGTTTTACTAGTAAAAAGTCGTATAGAGTTTATCCGAGTTGCGACCTATCGCTTTGTGAGTTTGCACTCCCGTGGGGTGTAATAGAAAGTAGATAAAGTAACTGCCACAAGATAAATTCCACCTTATTAGCTCTTTATTTTAACAATATGTATGGTATGACCCGTCTGACTCTGCAAGTATCTTGGATGTTATTGGTTCATGTGTCACGAGACAAACTCATTCGTTTGCCTTTTTTAGGGTTCCATACCTAAAGGTTGTGCGAGTCAGACTCTAATTGGCCGATTTTTGTGGTATATACCATATTAATACAAAACATGCTTTATTTTATTACAGGGAGGGCTACTGAAGATCTTCAACTGTGGTCTTTTAAAGGAAATGAGCCAGACTTGCTTCAAGAAACGCAGTCTTCTAGTCGCCTCTATTCTGACACTGCTCATAGCCGCCTATGGAATCACAACCGTCTGCATTATTGGAATTGGAACAGTCGATTATTTATTCACCAGACAGAAATTCCAGTGGCTTTTAAAAGAATATTCCATCTTCAGTGCTGTGAATACTATCATAGCATTGCTTGGAATGTTTTTGGGGATGTCCTTCTTCCAAACTGTTTTCAAAATGACTGATGGCGTTCTGTTAATCCTGGCATATATGTCGTCAATCTCTGATGCCGTAGTCCGGAGTTTATCTGAAAAGTCATGGCATATGTATGTTGGTAAGTACTTTATCTCATTTTGAATTAATTATTGTTTTAAAAGCTTTCTGAATTCAATTGTTTTTTTTTCTGGGCCATTACCATTCATTTTGTACATTCTTTATTTTTGTACAAGTTACAATCCTAAATCTAAAATCTAAAAAGATTTATTGCAAACAAAGATCGATATTGCACTTGTCTTGCTTAGGATCGGAACAGGCGAAAGAAAAGAACTTTAATCATTTCTCCAATGATTTGAAAATGTTGAATGATAATCATGAAGTTCAATTAGGCAAACATTTAAATAATTTATTTTGTGATATTATTTAAGAGTAGGTACTTATCATTATCATCATTATATCAGTTTGTACTTGTAAATAAAGGAGTAAAGCGGCAATCTTTAAAATTTTTAATAATTTTAAACTACTATGTCTGTATCAAGTTTTTATCGCTAGGGAAAAAATCTTATCTGATAACGCAACGTTTTATCCATCGTGAGTCGTTTATCTGAAGAGACTTTTGGATTTTTGCGTTGTCTTGGTACAGGGTTTATTCAATTCACCTTTAATTCATTATCTGGTTATCTTTATTTACCCGACTGTGGAGAGATAAAATGTTCTTCTAGTTGCAGTTACTTGCAATGTGCTTACCTCAGTTATGGGACTGATATAAGTTTTTGATCACACAATGTCGTGGTTGTGTGGCTAGTGGAGAGCTTGCGGGAGAGAAAGAAAATAACTATTGACGACTAGGAATTTACATTCATACATACATACATAACATCACGCCTGTATTCCCAATAGGGGTAGGCAGAGCACACAAAACGCTACATAGACAAAACAATGACTATTTCACGTGTCGTGGCCACTTCCAGCATTTTTTTTTTAAATAGGAATTTATTTTCTGTAAAAAGCCTCCCGACAAGGATACAGGTGTTATGAAGGCTGAATGTATAGGAAATGACCCGTTCTATCCGCCAAATTACTTTGGGACACAAATCGCCAAACACCCTGTACAAGTACAAAAAACCGGCCAAGTGCGAGTCGGACTCGCGCACGAAGGGTTCCGTACCAAAAACTTCAAAAATTAATTAAGTATTCTGTGAGCATTTCAAGTATTTACCTGTTACAGTTATTTAAATAGACCCAAAATAGCAAAAAAAACGCTTTTTTTCTATGGGAGCCCCCCTTAATTATTATTATTATTTTGATTTTAGTATTTGTTGTTATAGCGGCAACAGAAATACATCAACTGTGAAAATTTCAACTCTCTAGCTCTCACAGTTCGTGAGATACAGCCTGGTGACAGACGGACAGACAGACAGACAGCGAAGTCTCAGTAATAGGGTCCCGTTTTTACCCTTTGGGTACGGAACCCTAAAAATTAAGAAAATAGTAGAAAAATAGTGTATGACGAGAGTGATGAATGTTAGTGAAGAGAAAGAAGTATGTCAGAATAGAACGGAATGGCGCTCTGTTGTCTCTGCCTACCCCGCAGGGAATAAGGCGTGACGGTTATGTATGTATGTATGTAGTAGAAACTAGATTTAAACTAAAACTGGTTTCTGTTTCAGCTGGCATAATGTCCATGTTGGGGAGTTTATCGCCGCCATTGATCAGATCTCAGATCACAAAAGTGGTTCCGGACGATGAAGTATCGAAGTTATATGCACTGGTGTCCTGTATAGAGGCCATAGTGCCCATATTTTCTCCGATATTGTTTAACACTGTGTATTTTGCGACTTTGGCGTACTACCCGGGGGCCGTTTACGTCATATCTGCGGGTCTATTTGCGGCGTGCCTTATATTTGTTTCGTAAGTATACATTTTTGTTTGAGTAGGTACCTACTGTCGAACCCCCATGATAGGTCACTTTTCTGAAATCATTATTTATTACAAATGAATTTGTATTCGCATTTTTTCCTCAACTTGAGTTAACATATATATATGCGCATATGTAGTTTTATGTTATGTTACGTTTTTCTTGGACCGAAGAGCCAAAACACTCAAGAATAGGAGCTCCGCGTCAGCAAGGCTGTCTCGTCGCTGTTTCTATGTCGATTCTAATTCCGAAAAAATGGTTACAGTGACACAAGTTTTGGCAAAAAATATGAAAAAAAAAGCGAATTGAAATTATCTAGCAAATCGACTACCCATATGCATAAATTATGGCAAAAAGCGTTTATGACGGGTTACGAAAATTACATTTGTTTTCAAATGGATCAAGGCTTTTCAAGATCCTCAAAAATTCTGAAACTTGTTTTGCTAATAACAGTTTGTAATCATCTAAGAATAACCTTATACAAATGACAAGTTTAGTAGTTTATTCCTGACATTAGTTTTTATTATTGCAGATTTGTGATTTAATTATTTTCTTTATTTGTTAACTGTACTTATTTAATTTATGTTCCACTTTTCCTCATCCTACTTGTATCTTTTCAGTATTGCCGAGGCTCTTTATTACAAGACATTGGTGAATCAAGAAGATCAAGACAGAACTCTACTGATAGAAGAATAATAGAGTATTGTTTTTTGTGGCACGAGCGCCGCAAAATTGACTCAATGTTTTTACTACACATAGAAATGTGTAGCTCACGAATGATATGATGAAGAGATTTATATCATTTCATTCCATTAGATCACATTTTATATAAGTACATATCCAAAAGCTTTGGCTCTATTGAGCTCTCACTGTCGGGTAGACTCGCTCACTGTGATGTTGTTCGCTCGCTCATTCGCACACCGAAGAGTGTAGGGTAGGGTGTCCATCAGTGAGCCAGTAGTACACATTGAGCCAGCGCTTTATTTTGAATTTGAGAGGTTCCCCAGACGTGCTATTAGCAAAAATACGCTCCAATACAGTCCCCTCCCGCGCTCCCCAGTCGACAGTTTGCTCGCGTCAGAAGCCCATGAGTGGTGACGTTTTTAGTGATTTTCGACACCAAAACAAGAAAAATAAGAGTTTTGTTTTATTTAATTTTACTAGCTTATTACGAATCGTAACACATGAAAATAATTTATTTTTTAGAATGGCTACTTGGCTATAATTGCCGAATGTTAATTTGCAGCTATCTTGTTCCGTTAATTTTTCACCTATTTTCAAACCTCTAAAATAGAAGTTCGTACACAATGATCCACAAAGACGTGGTACACAATGAACCAGTTCTATCCTTGTTAGTGCTAAGCTGCACTTTATTTTTAATTTGTTTTTGTATTATTGGGAGAAACAGTTAGTTGTAATTGATTAAACTTCTTTAAATAGTAAATATAAATGTAGTTTTTTTGGGATGGGGTGATCGAAGGAGGAGGAAAGGAAAAAATGTGGGCATACCAAAAATCTGTTGAGCCGGATAGTGCAGGTGTTGAGAAGAAACTGATTTGCTATGTGATCGTTAGTTACTTAAGACTAAAACTATATGTCTTTTATGTCTAGTTGTTTTTTTTTGTTTGTTTTCGTATTTATAAGACTGTAACAACTTATATTGAAGTTCGGATTATGGAAAATCTAACGTGGATACTAATTCAGGCTAAATTGTTTTTTAAATCTCTTAGAGCTTTTTTGTAGACTTTAATGTCTAGCAAATCAGATTCAAAATAATAGCAAAAATGAGACAAGTTTGTGTATTTTTATTCAAAATTATGAATTTTGAGACGGATCTCTCCGCCCGTTTCAGAATATTAAGTAAAATATACCATTAGCTTGAGTAATTATAGTAAGAATATTGTTTTTAAGTACATCATAAATACTTTGTTTTATATAAAATCTTACCATTATGCTGCATTGCTTTACAGTCTGACATGTTATTTAAATAAAAATAATATAATGATTCATTGTGTACGCAGCCGGTTCATTGTATACCTAACGCTGGCTCAATGTGTACCAATGTTGGTACACAGTTAACCATTTCCCAGTTTGTCTTTGAATCAAAAAAACTCGATCACTGTTAAGTTTTAGGCTATAATTTTGAAACCAAATGAAAGCTAGATAACAAGTGAATAGTCACACAAAATTATGTTCAAATACACTCACATAGGCCCGACTTATGAGGTAACAAATTTTTGGTGGTTCATTGATGGACACCCTACCCTAATCATAATCACATAGAATCAAGGCACAGATTCGTATTTCAATTTTACTTATATTTGCTCGTACAACAAATTTGTGTGACTGCAAGTGAAAGAAAGTGACTGTGAAAATAGATGACCGAGCATTGCAATGGCACATTGATAAAAATCACGTTCATTTATTTTGACGAGCTACTGATATAGTGAGCCAATTCTTTTATATGATTGGTATAGCTCTTGTATAATATAGACATTAACGTGCCTGAGACGGTTAGTAGATCACATGAAGCATGAAGCATGAAGTATGATTTATAAATCCTTTTGTAATAAATGGTTTTGGATGATTGTCGAAGCATGAAAGAGGCCTACCTATGCCCCGGAGAAAGGCGAAAGGCTTTATTGTACAGCGGTATTTTTCGCTGTAATCTTGGTTCAGTTTGCATTACTTATTTTGCTCTCATTTAGAGAAAGGGTGTGTCCATTAAATTGCACGGAAATAAATCAGCGTAAGTGCAACACTTAATTACAGCTAACTTTATTATTTCGATCATGGCGGATTACCATGGTCCTCTACAAAGGAACGCCTGAATCTTTGATTTTTACGTTTTGACCATTTTTGGCGAAGGTTTTTAATGAGACAATAAGGTTCAAATATCGTCAAGTATCCGATTTACTTATTGCGTTTTACGACGTCTGCGGAAGTATTAAAGGAGTCGCACCACTTCTCCATACAAACGTAGTCCCTTGTTTTCTCCGTGAATAATGACATTAGAGCAAAATTGTTTTTACATTATATTTGTATCTGTTGTGGCTATGCCCCTACTTTACTTTACTTATTTACTTTTATCGATATTCTAAATAAAAAAAATAAAAAAAATAGAAAATCGTTAAAAGCAAATTGTAGGGGCATAGCCACAAGCCACAACAGATACAAATTTAATGAAAAATTTTTTTTTGCTCTAATGTCATTATTCACGGAGAAAAGTGAGAAAACAGGGGACTACGTTTGTATGGAGAAGTGGCGCGACTCCTATTCTCTTAACGGGCTGTGATTTTAAACCAGACGGCACCACACAAGAAACATAAATCTAAAATTATAAATATTTTTTGCTACTGTATTCATAGCGTTAAAATTTCTAGTCTTATAGGGTAAATAAATCAAAGAGTAAATTTATTAAATCATGATGTCTTCAAGAGCCAAGTTTAGCGATCAATAGATTTTGTTTTAAGAGCGTGCAAACAAAATTCGGTGATTTTGATGTTTTTCAAATGCTTTAGAAAGCTATAAATCCTTAAGTTTTTAAAGAAAAACTACTGTAACATATAAATAAACTCTTTTCCTAGGGATTAACGGAAAAAAATATTTTATTAGCAACACAGATTTCTTTTACTTAGCCAATTTGTTGAAGGGTTTTCACAAAAATACGCGTCAGAGCTGTCTTTCACTTGAAAATTTGCCATTAAAATTTACCATAAACTATATAAACTTGTTATTATCTGATAGACAATATAGTCTACTGGGGATTAACGGATTAACATGAATCAAATTATTGGTTTTTATTATTCAAATATCATTTTACATAATTTCAAAGTTGAACCATTACTTTATTTTTTTTCTCATTGATTTTAATGTAATTACAAATGAAACAATTTTATTGTAAATTTACAGAATATGTTTAGTCTAACCATATTTTTTTCATGGCTAAATATGAGTTTATTTACATTTCACGATTTTTTAAACATTGGTCCAAAACCACTAAGGTCAGGTGGGGGAAGAGAAACGCAGGGATAAGAGGGCTCTACAGACCATAATCACTCATAACTCGACGAGTTATGGTCTGTGGTGCCTCTTACCCCTGCCCTGCCCCTGAATTTCTCTTCCCCCACCTGATCTTATATTACGTTCGTAAAAAATGTGTGCGCCCTCTTAAGTTTTAAATTAAAAGATCAGTCTAGAGTCAGTTAGTAAATACACTTAGTACGTACGAATGCATTGGAAGAAAAAAAATGTTATTTAAGTATTGTCCCACAACTGAATTGAATCAATAAGTACAATCAGCCAAATAATGTGATTTTGTGTGATAATAATGCCAATAGACGTATCTGTCAACTTGAAAGTTCGGCTTCAGCGATATCTTTATTTTTTTATATGAGTTGTTTAAAAATTGTTAGATCACTGGTTAAAGGTCTACAGAAAAATAATAAGTCTGTAATTTTCTTGTTTACAAACATACATCCATACCTACATACATGCATATACAAAATAATGCCTAAGTATATTCCCAAAAGTATCACGTACCTACACATTATAATGCTACCACAACATGCAGGATTCTTAATGTAAGCCATTTTGCATGTTCCGTCTGAACATAATAGTGGACATTATGGTTTAGATATAGAAAAAACCTCAAAAAGCTCAAAAAGCCCTCTCATACTGAGAGGAGGCCTGTGCCCTGCAGTGGGACGTATATAGGCATCAGCATGATGATGATGATGATGATAGAAAAAACTACTTATGTGATAATACATGTTTTATGTGATAGTATACGTTTGCCATTTTAAGAGTACCTACCTACAAGATTAAGTATTAAAAATTTAAAGGTGTACCTAATTACGTGTGCCTAATCACAGATGGCTTAATTTTTTTTAATATGTATATGATTCGTAGTTGTAAGCTTAGTCATTATTTTAATAAGTATTACACATATATCATTGTAACATTTATCGTTTAAAATGTAAACTCACATATCCACCCACATATTTTAGATACTCGTATGTACCGAAGTATTGGTAATATTAGTATACCTAATTGTATAACTTTAATTAATGTAAGTGCCTTAAATAAGGTAATTTCGTATCAGTGAATAAAACGCTATAGCTATAAAACCATAAATGCATTTTATTACATTCATACATAAACGAACATACACATCTACTTAATATTATTATACTCACAATAACAATACAAGTACAATCACAATAAATACTTTAAAAGGTGTTTTTTTTAATGAAGAACCAAAGCCGAAATTATCTAAAGTAAACTAAATAGATTTTAGTTTATAGTAAGAACGAAAAATTATGTAACAATTATTTTTAGTAAAAAGAAACTTAAAAAGTTTAATAAATAAAGTAGGTATAAAATATTTTTATACGTAACACTGAAATTTACGCATAAAAATGAAACCGCACAATCATTTTCTCTCACGGTTCTCTCTGCATTGTTTTATGTATTTTTTATGTCTTAAATATTAAAATAGAAAACAAAACACGGAATTTTGTTTATGTTAGGTACCTGACATATACTTATTATTCATACAGATTTATAAATACACTATTTTCTTATCCTAATTTATTCAGCAGGGGCGATTGGTTTTATGCAAGTATGTTAGAAACTAAAAATATTGATCATTTTTATATTTAATGTTAGCTTCATTAGAAATCTATAGCCGAAAGCTTTTGCATTTTTTTTTTGGCAAGTGCTGCAAATTCTGACTACAACAGGATGTGACTAGTGAGTGAATTCCGTACGATCATAAATTTTAACTAAAAAAGCCTCAAACGTTAACATGTGTAGCAACTAATTATTAAAATATTTCCTCTGATTTTTTTTCTCAAGCAGCAAAATACCTAATGCACATGCAAACATTGATTTGCCACGTTTGTTGCATCGCGTCGTCAAAGTCATGATTAAAAAAATAATTGATTGTTACATGCTGTGGACGTTACGTTTGGTACCTGTAAATTGCTTGCTCAATCAATTTATATGAAGAAAAAAATGGTATCAGTAGTTTTAAGATATCAGGTTTTAAGATTTCAAACGATGTTCATTAGGGCACATAATACTAGCTATTTTTTTATATTATATTGTCGTACGGAATTCAAACGCTGTACCAATATAACAACACTCACGGAGTGAATAGGGATCGGATTTCACATGAATTCATAAGAAAATCGACTAATTTCCACTGTTCGCAACTTCTATGATTGTACGTAGGAGATATCACATCCGGACCTATGAATGGTTTACATAACTGTAAGTATCTAAACTGACTATATTATGTGTTCAATTCCATTGCATTCTTTAAGGATTTAGTTTGCAATTACAACTATTACAACTCATTAAGAATTATAAATGGGGCATTAATATGCCGCAATCTCAACTTTTTCTACCAGTTCCAAATAAACCGACTAAGTTATTATTGACCTGCTTTAACCTTCACCCCTGCCGAGTTCTTAACCTATACTCAGGCGACACTCTGATCATCAGTCGAGCCTGCAATGCTATGGGCCAGTCAAATCGTTTTCCGTGTCGTCGATACCAAATTGACAATAGGCTGTATAATAATGTAGAACAAAATCATCACCACGAAGACGATCAAAGCTGTTGATAAGCCAGGATTTTCTGCGCTGAAATACGGCATGTTGAAGCCTATTGCCATAGTGATGAGACCCATGGAGAGAGATATGAGGCCAAGGGCGACGTGGAGGATCTTGATTGGGCCGTTCTTGATCATCAAGCGCACTTTTGAGGAGAAAAGCGTTATGATGCCGGAGATAAAACTTGCCAAAGAGAACGCCAGGGCGATAACACCTGAAAATGATAAGTTTTAAGATAAATACTCTTACAGCTACAGCAAGTATACCTAGTTCCACGAGAAGTGAATGATTATACACACAACTAAACGAAAAACTAACTCAGCTCGTCTCAATCCCTTTAGAACTTTAGGAAAGTAAATGATAATGATATCCATTTTTACCGACTGTAAAATACCTTTGAATAATTAACAAAGGAAAAATACAATATACTTAAATACCTATAATAAATCATAAGTGTATTGTCCAAATTAAGAACCAGATGAAAAAATACTCGTGTGGCAAGCAGTTGACGGCAATCAGTCCTTTAAGTGGACTAGGGATATTGCATATTCATACATGCTTGTACATGACTGTGATCCCGTATGTAATTTTATGATTTAAAAGTATTCTATAATCTCAGTTTTGTTCGGAATTTGTCGTGGAACAATTTTTTTGAGATTTATTCATTCTAGCACTCCAAATTGGCAAAGACCTTGTTTTTCTTAGTAAAGTTTCCTGGAATAATAATGCCGCAGTGCCGATACCTTCAAATTGTCTTTTTATTTATTAGGAAAATCTTCACACATGCTAGAGCTTCTAACCATCCTCCCCTATCATACCCGTAACGAACCAAACAGTGTTCTTATAGCTTCCTCGTTACCAGTAAAGTGGAATCAATGGATGCCTGACTCACAGCAGAAAGTTGTCACAGTGAATGAGTAATAAAATCTTTTTATCAAGCAATGTAGCGATACTATGATATAGGTTCTGTCATGGGTTAGTAATCAATTGATTCGATAGGTGATATAGGTGAATTAATCCGGGGTGTAAATACTTGTGTTGTACCACCTTTTCAACTTGTGTTGGACGAACGGTCGGGTACCTGAGGATTGGTGCAAGGCTGTGATTGTGCCGTTGTACAAGGGAAAAGGGTCACAACTAGACTGCAAAAATTTTCGCGAGATCAGTCTTCTCAGCGTTGTTGGCAAATTGTATGCAAAGGTACTGATTGAAAGAGTAATGAAAGAAACTGATGACAAAATATGGGATGTACAAGCGGGTTTTAGAAAGGGGATGGGATGCACGGATCAGGTCTTCTCCTTGCGGTGCATAGCTGAAAAGTTTATGGCCAAAGGCCAAAAAATATATTGCTTATTCATCGACTTGGAGAAGGCTTATGACAGGGTGATGAGGAATGAGTTGTGGTCAGCGTTAGCCACGCATGGGGTGAACAGCAATCTGATACGAGCACTAAAATCTCTTTATGAGGATTCTAGTGCTTGTGTAAGGATAAACGGGGCGTATACTGAATGGTTTAACATTGAAAGAGGTGTTAGACAAGGATGTGTCGCGTCACCTTGGCTGTTCAACCTATTCATGGATACGTGTCTGAATGATTTAAAAAAGTATGACTGTGGACTAAAACTGAGGGAGTTGACCATCAAATGCCTCCTATACGCCGACGACCAAGTGCTGGTCACATCGTCGGAGGAGGAGTTGCAGAGGATGGTTAACATTTTATGTGATGGATTAGAAAGGAAAGGTATGAAAGTTAATGTAAGCAAAACGAAAGTAATGGTGTTTGAGAAAGATGATTGCGGGACAGAATGTGAGATTATAATTGCGGGTGAGAAAGTGGAACAAGTAAAAGAGTTTGTATACCTGGGATCGGCGTTTACGAAAGACGGAAAGTGTGAAAGTGATATTGAAAGAAGAGTGAATGCAGGAAATACAGTCAATGGAGCGCTGCGCGCCTTCGTGAGCAGTCAGAAGGTGTCGAAAAAGGCACGTCTGGCTGTCCACAGAGGGGTGCTCGTTCCAACACTAATGTACGGTAGCGAAAGTTGGGTATGGCAAACGAAGCATAAAAGTAGAATAAATGCAGTAGAAATGAGAGCGTTAAGGAGTATGGAAGGTGTAACACTGAAAGACAGAATACGAAATAGTGTGATAAGGGAAAGAGCTGGGGTGAAAGTGGATATAGTGAATAGAATAGAAAAAAGTATGCTTAGTTGGTTTGGTCACATAGAGAGAATGGATGAAAGAAGATTGACTAAACAAATTTATACGGGGAATTTGGATGGATGCAGTGGGAGGGGAAGACCTAGACGGACGTTCCGTGACCAAATCGCGGACGTTTTAGAAACAGGTCAGGTCAAGAGTACCCGAAACCGACGAGCGTGTATGAGGAGATTAATGAATGTAGATGAAGCAAAAGAGGTATGTCAGAATCGTAGCGAGTGGAACAAAGTAGTCTCTGCCTACCCCTGTGGGAAAGAGGCGTGACGTTATGTATGTATGTATGTATGTAAATACTTACCACAGTATCCGTGAGGTGTGTCGATAACCATCTCAGACTGGGCCAGAGCTAGGAAGGAGCCAGCAATGACCAGCACTGATCCGATCAGCTGCAGACATCCGTGGACTATCCGCTTGCCATCCGGAGACAGTTGGAAGGACCAGGAGTTGTGACGATGGAGGGTCAGAACTGCTTCCACGAGGAAGAGTTGGTACTGCAAGAGATAGAACCTTAGTTGAAATAAAGCGTCTTTATATCAAAAACTAACCGATATCCGTATAACTTTTGCCGCCATAGCCGGCCGGGAACATGTTGAGAAAATCTCGATATAAAGACGTATACATCAGTTTTATTGCAGTTCTAGCTGACCCGGCAAACTTCGTACCGCCTTAGCGTAGCTTTGATACACTACTTTAGTTTGTATTTTTCAATCTTTTTGAGAGATTTTCTTATCACTGTTTTCCATAGAACCTTCTACAGAGTAGCTATTAGAAAACTACAAAAAAATCATCCAAATCGGTCTAGCCGTTTTCATGTTATGGCGTAACAACGGGAAACGGGTTTTTATATACATAGACGAATGGGTCTAACGGTAGTTTTGTGGTTAAACTTAGTCGGAGTTGAAAATTTAGATGTTGATCCTTTTTAAAATACAGAACCCTAATAGGATCACTTTGCTGTCCATCTATTTCTATGTATGTCTGTGTGTTTAGAACATTTTTCTAAAGATCGCGCCGAGATCCACCAACATTTCGTAAGTGTTGAGAAAATAATCCGAAAATCGTATATTTGCATCACAAAAAACATACTTTTGCGATTACATTACTTATTTTGGCAGTTGGTGTCCTACGTCGATATACGGGAACAACGGCAATCAGTTATCTCTGATAGTATGTTTTTGCTCGATAACGACTGATGTGTTGATAAAGGCACGGAACCCTTCGTTAGCGAATCCGACTCGCACTTGACGGGTTGCAATGAACATGTGAGTCATTGGATGATGACTAGTTTCGGTCCTGATTTCAAGGTTATAATATCTAAATAGAAAGGAATGTAGAGGAAGGAAATAGTGAGATTATTAAGATATCCGTTTGAAGTTTTGAATTAAGTTTTAAAATTTAGTTGAATGCCTTGGGTTTGGATTTGAGCAATGTGTAAAGTGGGTTTCATAGCTCGAATTATGTCAGCAGGCACTTCTAGAATATACTCAATGAGACTTAACTAACAGCACCAGCAGTCATTAATCATTATCACTTATCTACCAAGTTTTAAATTGAATTAAATAATATTATAGCTGGGATTTTTTACAGTAGTTCTGCGTTTGAAACCTTTACAGCATAATATAAGAGTTGAAAATTTCCTAAAAATATGATTTTCGGTTTAGAAGCACGTCTTCTTTTAATCCATGGTTGTTGTTAGAGGTTACTAAATAGAACATTTGTCTTTATAACGTTTTATCTTCTCTGCCTCTTTGAGAATACGTTAGTTCAGTTAATCCATCCAGATTTTCTTCTAACACATTCACTACCACCGCCGCAATATGCGTTTTCACAAATTTTGCTCATTGCCGCTTTTGCTCGTCTAAAGTTTGCAGGCATTTGAACTTACGTATATGTTTGCTGCACCTGTAGAAAATTTGGCTCTGTGAGGCGGCAGTGAATGCGTTAAGGTCACAATTAGAACTCTGAAATTACACCGCCATAATAGACCACAATCAGAATACGTACGCCAGTTCCAGCGAAAATGATGTGCAGCTGCAGGTTGGTGATGTTGCCATTCGGCTCCACGGTCAACGCGAAGTGCCACAAACAGAACACCACAATGGCAATCTGCATGTGGTGGAGAAGGTTTATAAACTGACAGATCGCCAGCCACGCGGAATCCCAGGAGTTCGTATACACATCACCACTTTCTGCGTCATACGCTCCAGGGGCGCGCGTCACCTCCGCCTGATACGGCACGTGTTCCCTGACTTCGAACATCTCCACTTTCCCCACAGACTCATGGCTGGTGCTTGGTCTGTACACCTCTAACTTCTCCACCGACTGCTGGCTCGTACTAGGTCTATCCATTGCAACTATCCTAGACACAGAATAGACCTGCCGAACCGTTTTTAGCAGTACGCCCGCCGGAATACGATCACATGGACTCCTGGCCACTTACGTACTAAGTCTTTTGAGATCTTGACTCAGATAGCGATAGTCTTGTGAGATAGCTTGAGAGTTCGATGGGTTGTTCAGTTATCGCTGCCGAATTGACAGTTTTAAGATTAGCCGCTTGTGCAACTCGCGATAATGTGAGGTGAGATGTACATATCGATTGATTAAGTTAATCTCGCGTAGTTTGTGCAATGCTGAAATTCCTCGCCTCAGGCTTCTGAAGAAATGTTTTGGTGTTTCGACGAATTCTGTGACCCAGTTTTGTGGAAGGATTAATTGACAAGGTTTTAGTAGTTGTAAAATATACCTGCGATCTTTTGTTTTTCACCTATTCTACTTGATCAATTTAGTTATCTGATTATGTAATTCATCAATATTGGAGTTTTCCATGTTGACAAGTGATTCAGCAATGTCATAAAGATCTAGCATAGTGCCGATTAAGTCGATTCTCTTTAACAAATGTTTCGGAATTAACACTCGATTTAGTGTTATTTTATAAAAAGGTACCTACCTAAACTTGTTTTATCTAAAATGATATTGAAACTGGACTTAATCGAAAACTGTCGTGACCGATGAGTTTTATATGTGTTTCGGTCGAGTTTTTTTTCCTGTTTTTTCCTTCACTTCTTTGCTTTGATAACTTGTAACAAAATGGGAAACATTACTACTACGTAAATACGAAAACTTCTACATATTTTTCAAATCCAGTAAAGTGTTAAGTCAGTTTTGTTATCTTATTCGTGCGGACGTGAATTAGCTCAGTTACTCTGCGCTAGGAGCCGCTTTACCGAAATAACTTTGAATGTTTGAAGTTCAACTATTCTTCAATAGATGGCAGGGGCTGTTCTTAGGTCAAGTTCGATTATCCGAATCAATTTTACAAATACTTATTCACACGTGTATTTTATTCGGTTAACTTATACGGTCTATTTGTGAAGGTCATCATCATCATCGTCATTATCTTTACTTCATAGATTGCGGCAAAAATAATCTTCACAACTTTAGTACCTAACCTAAGAAAGGCACGCAAGTAACCGGATCACGTGACGGTACGCTCATAGACATCTGCAATGCCAGTTAGATTGCAGAAGCGTTGTCAACCCAGAGGTCTAAACTGTAATGCCTCATGTAGCAGTAATTTTACTCGCTTTTTACCCTCCACGCCGGAAAACACAAGAGCGAGCGCTTCTGCTTTGCGACAGGACCAAACCATACTAAATAGCATACAGTCAAAAACAAAAAACTTCACTAACACCTCCATCTATTAATTACGCGGTAAAAAAGCTTTATCTCACCCATTAGAAGGGAGGCCCGCCCCCTATTAATATGAGGTAATGAATTTTACCTGACGGCCGTAGACTAGGCGGGGCCCATTTGTCACCAGATGATTCGATAAAACTTTTTATGGTGGAACTTTGTAAACCTGCGTACAGAACAAAGACATTCTGGAATTTCTGGACCGATTTTTGAACGTCATGTACGTGGATATGTCACTCGAATGTAGAATGTAGAGATAGCTAGTGTTTTTTTTTTGGAGTTTTAGTATAATATTTGTACTGATTATATGCTTTAATAGTGATTCCTACTATACTAATGCCTTATTAAAGTAAATGATGAAGTACTACTTAGTTGCGAGTACTCGAGTAGCTAATTTTTTACTACTCGATACGTAACGTAAAATGGTTACCGTTTTCTTTAAATAATGTTTCTATCAAACTCTCTGACTTCTCGGAAATCGACCACGATTCCTCTCTTGCACTCAAAGTTTGGCTGGCAGAAATTTTTTTTGGAATAAGTCCGCTTTCATAGTTTGTAGCTACATTGTATTTGCGACCTATCTCTGTACTTCCTTTTTTGTATAATAAGGCGCAGCGCAGACGACAGTGTTTTGTGCGATCGAGTCTGTGGAGCAATAAATTTTCTGAATGGCGCGCTGACAGGTTCCAGGAATTTCCATTCAGAGTTTCGTGGAAACATCAGCGAGCCATTCAGTGAATTTATTGCTCCACAGACTCGATCGCACAAAACACTGTCGTCTGCGCTGCGCCTTAAGAGTTTTTACTATAACATACTAAATGCCTCACGTGATTCTACCCACATTTTGCTAAGCTAGGTTATGTCGTAATTATCCTCTCTACGATAATTTAAGGCTGACGTCCACTAGACATAGATGCGAAGTCGTTACTCGCATGCGCATCACAGTCGACGATTATGAATCGATGCCGGTCGTGTAGCGATTATAGTCGATTAGATTCTGATTTATAGCGCTGCGAATGGACGGCGTTATCTTTTTCTAATAATGTAATGTTTTTAAATTGTTGTGGATTGTGAATTTTAAAACCAATGCTGAAAATGAAATAACAAAAAACCGGTGAGACCAAAAATAGTTGGGTGGAATAAAAGATGAAAATTAAATAGAACGTCGAAGTAATTAAATTTGAATTAAAAATTAAAAATTAAGTACCGCTGAGTAATTAGTAGGGCAATAATTGTCCTTATTATTATCTAGATTCCTGTAGCAGTAATGAATTGTTTTAATTTGGTGAAGCTGGTTAAATTAATATCAATAGCCAAAAAACTAACAGAACATAGAGCTTCACATTAACTGTTACTCATTTATTCAAAATGTACTAAAAAGGTATCACAATAAGAGTATAATTCAGTTTATGGCGCAGCGCAGACGGCAGACTTTGTGCGATCGAGTCTGCGGCTCACAAAAAGTCTGCGTGGATTGTATGCATTGTGTGCCGGACTTTTTGCGCGTCTTGTGCGTTACTGCTTATAATTCCATAGGTTCTATTTTCAGTCTAAAAAGTCCGTCGCGGATAGTCTGTCGTCTGCGTAGGGCCTATAAGGATACGCGCCCAAACATTCTGGCAATAATTTTATACACTGGCGCCTCGTTGACAAACACTTGCAGACAAAACCGACGCGCTAATTTTGCCACATCGTATCAAATCTAAATTATGTGAGAACGTCGAACTAAAGTAAAGCACGAAAGCACGCCCCGCGTCATCTCTTGCTTGTTAATTATTATAAATCGGTTCAGTGTGCGACCGTTACCCCGCACCAATACCAAAGATACCCAACAAACTACAGCAAACTCTAACGCCTTTTCTATCACACTTAAGGTAGATGCAAAGGACGGGGATACACTCGGTGAGAAGGCGTAGTGATGTGGGAGATTATTATCGCTAGATTTATCGGTAAAGCTACGCTTTGGGCACGATGTGTTTAACGTCGGCACGTTGAGTTAACGTATGGCTTTTTATACTGAAGGAAAGTTTATAAAAGTATTCTGAACAATGGACCAATTTATGGGGTTTGAGTTATTATAATAGTATCTAGAGGGGATTTGCGTGAGCGAATTTAGATTTTTTCGTGGTAGAAAATGTTTTTTTTCGGTCTCTTGGGAAACAAAGAAAATTTTGATGTGCTATTAGATCTTAAGGTAAACGTCTGGGTGCTTGACGCTGTACTAGTATAATTATGGCATGGGCACTTTGTGTCAAAGAAAAATAACGTTACAGTCGAAATGAGATGACTTTTCTTCATTTAAGAGTTAAGCCATGTTACTTTGCCATGGAGGACCCATGCCATATACTACTAGTACGTTTACCTTATTAAAGTTTAACACAAACATTTTTGGTTTTTAATGACAATAATTTTTATTTTTATTTTTAACTACAACCCAATTAAACGCGACCTTTATTTTGTTGACAATTAAAAGTTAAAGCCAGGGACCACCAAGTCATCGATAAACGTCGATTCACAAAGCTGCACAACATAATTAAGCGACCAAATCAAACAGCAATTGCAGCTAACAAAATGGAAGCCGTAAAGCAAACACAAAGCCGAACCGTCCGCCATTAATACTGCGTTCGCGGGCAGTAGTTAAATATCTTAATAAGAAAGTAATAGAGATTATAGACCTCGGGTATACGGGGGTGGGCTTAGCCATCACTTGTCTCTAACGTCGTAAGCGCCTATGAGGTTCTGTGACTTGGGGATTGGTCGAACGTACGCGATTAGCGAAGCGGCAAGCGGTTTTTTTGTTGCAGGAAGATAGCGTGCTGTTTGAGGTGAGACCTGAGGTTTTTAGTAAAATTTTGGCAGACTTTGCGGGTCGATTTATTTCTATTTTATACCCATTGATTTTGTAAAAAGTTCTACAATTTCAATTTTTTCATGAAAAAGTTTCCGAAACAGCGATTTTTCGAGTGATTTAGCCGCCCCATTCATCTAGTCACTTTTTATACGAATTGGCTGCAGACTTTTAGTGTAATTTTCTTCCATTATTAAGGTAAAAGTACCTACCAATGCTCGACGCCTCAACGCCCAGTAGATGACACCCATCTGTCACCTGTCTCACAATGACATAGGGTTGCAAGTGCCAAGTATTGGGTCAGTGTAGGTAGAGCACAAAAATAATCGCTCAAAAAACGACGGTTAAATTTTAAATCGTCCATTAGTCTTTATTAGTATTGCACAGATAAAACACCGGCAGTTGGTCAGGCAGTTATGTTCTTTCGCTTCGGACTCAGAAAGCTTAGACCACGTTATGTGTGGTCCGCCCGGCTGTCAGCTCTAAGGATGGCGCATGTCGATAAATTTGTTCGATGTTCTGATCCTTGGACGGGTATTTAGTGCCTCTGTGCTTATAGCGTAGATTGCATGCGTAGAGCTGGAATGCAATTAATTTGAAAACTTGAAATTTTGTCCAATCTCTAAAAGGAATGTAAAATAAATTTTCCTACCCCTGTATTTTGAAATGCAATTGCACATGAAAAGCTGCACAGACAAAATCTTGACTGTTTTACGCTTCGCAGCCACTTCTAGCATATTTTTTAATCTTTATAACCGGCGAGGATTTGAGGAGGCCATTGGCGTACGTAATATAGAAAGTATACTCACTGGTGCTTTTTTTTCGTGACTTGTGAAAAAAACAATGCAAGCAAGATGGTAAAGTTCATAATTATATAAAACTAGCTTTTGCCCGCGGCTCCGCTCGCGTTAAATTCGGGGTAGCACAGAAGAGATAGCACACATACCAATTTATAGCTTTCTCCATTGAAAATTGCGGAATTCTCCACAAACTTCCACCCCTCACTTTAGGGAAATGGGGGGTTTTGAAGAGACAAAAAGTAGCCTATGTCACTCTCCATGCCGTAAACTATCTCTACCTAAAAAAATCACATCAATTCATCGCTCCGTTTAGGCGTGAAGGACGGACAAACAAACAAACAAACAAACACACTTTCACATTTATATATTAGTACGGATTTATCCCTAAGTAAGTAGAGGTGTAAGTTTTATATTCCAGACGATACCATTTCCCGTCAAGGTCGGCTATAATAAGTATAATGGCAAAGTGCAATAATAAAGTATCGATAAAGCTTTCGCTCCTCTAAAACATCATCCCTATTCACCAACGTCATAATTAAGGCATTTTTTGTAACCTAGCTCAGAGCCTATGCTTTGTAAAATTGTCTTCGTGACCCATATGCTTCGAGCTAACTTAATTGTCGACTTGAAGGTTTAAGTCGTTTAAGATAATTGTAGATTAAAAAGAGTTACCTTGTTAAAAAGTCGCTGAGACAGTTACGTATACTATATTTACTAGTTAAGAGCAAAATAGTTCATTAACTTTATAGAGCGTTCTTAGTTCAAAGTATTTTTTTTTCAACAGCATTTATTGAATACTAGCTGTGCGCGCGACTCCGTCCTTTGGGTACGACTTTGCGCCTTTGCGACTTTGGGTAGTTTCCCCCCGTTTTTTTCCACATTTTGCAGTGTTTCGTCGCTCCTGTTAGTCGCAGCGTGATGTTGTATAGCCGAAAGCCTTCCTCGATAAATGGTATATCCAACACAAAAATAATTTTTCAATTTGGACCAGTAGTTCCTGAGATTAGCGCGTTCAAACAAACAAACAAACAAACAAACAAACAAACAAACAAACAAACAAACAAACAAACAAACAAACAAACAAACATACAAACTCTTCAGCTTTATAATACTAGTATAGATTTTTCTTAACAGACTATACTTATTTCACGATTTTTATTATAGCCTCTCTTTTTGTCGGTCCCTTCTCTGTTTCTCAAAGGATGTCTATAAAAGATGCCTTCAGGGATTAGTCAGCCTTTGTACTTCACCATCTTGTTTTGTTTTCTGTATTTTAATTTCTGACCCATCTTAGAACGCTGTCATAATGAACGTAACATAGATTTTCCTTTCCAGATTAATGCAATGTCATTATGATGCTTAATCTAAATAGGTTCTAAGACTTCTAAGGTAGGTCATGAATCGATTAGTCAGCAAGTACACTGATTCTTAAGTGTCTCTATCCACGATACATCAAAGGAATCTTGCCTTGCCGATCCTAATGCTTCCGCAATTCTACATGATCGGAAAAAGGGTCATCAAAATCTAATCTAAACAGACTAGAACCACCCAGCCTTTTAAGCTCTGTCCTTGTTATAGCTGTCCCTTTCGATGTGGTTGCAAATGAAAGGGAAGCCAAACGTTCTGAAAGACAAGTAAAAAAACCAGACGCGTTAGTCGTCTAGGACGCGCATCGAATTAGAAAGTGGAGCTAAGAGTCTAACGAAAGGAAAATTATTGTTTTTGTTGCAGTTAGAACAATCAAGAAAATTACTTGTTATCACTTTCTTTTACTTAAAAAAACCACTTTAATTTTTTTTATGTACTAAGTACTTACCTACTTATTTCTGTAAATCATACAATACATAAATGACACCCCTACGCCCTTCGTCTGAATACCTACCTACTCAAAAAATACTGGGCGTAATGTGTTTTTCTTTATCATTTACTTTTAAATAACGCATATCATAGTTGGCCTCGTGATATCACACACGAAATAACCTTTTTGTACAACTACTTAATATGTATCTAGTATCTAATTAATAGTACATCCATTTTTAATCAGTATTACTAAGCCAATACTGGTAACCCTAAAACTCATACAGGAAATGTATGATTTTATTTACATAAAAAAACATAACATCACGCCTGTATTCCCAACAGGAGTAGGCAGAGCACACAAAACGCTACATAGACGATTTATTATAATTTTATTGTTAATATTAAAAAATATTATATGCTAGAAGTGGCCACAAAACTTAAAGTAGTCATTATTTTGTCTAAGTAGCGTTTTGTGAGCTCTGCCTATCCCATTTAAGAATACAGGCGTGATGTATGTATAAAAAAATGGCCTAATTTTCGAAGAAGCATAATGCTAAACTCATACATTTAAGGATTATAATAATTATCCTTAGTTTATCTATTGTCATCGATGAGCAAACCTACAACTAACGTCGGCGCCAATACATGACAGCAATTAGTAGCTTTTACTCATAATGATTTTTACTTTCCACTCTAGTAGTTTGTACCGAGCCCTTTTTCAAACAGTTGAAAGCCGCTGCGCGTGCGATGCGCCGGTGTACAGAGAAATTGTTCGAATTGCAATACTGCACGCGTAAAAACACTTAGACCATTTTTGGATAAAAAAGTCTTTGAATTAAAAGTTCGATATTTTGGTTCATAACAGGATTTTGCTTATCAAATAGCTGTTATAGTACGGTTTTATTAATAATACTTTGTAGTGACAAAAACGCCAAATACCTTGTTAATACAGTTCACGTAAGTATACTTTTAATTAAATTGACAGTGTATATCAGCACCCCAATATTTTGCACTATAAATCTTAATCGAGGTTTATCTACTCAGTAGTTCAATACAGTGAATTATGCGCCAAAATAGCAATAATTGTAGATTATACAAGTTTTTTTTTAATAGAAATTACCTAATATTTTTTTTTTCGCTAAACCGCATGACGGAGATTTTATTTTGTTAAAGCCACAGACTTATATCGAAATAGATACCGCGAGTTCCTGCTTTTGTATGAAAACCAAGCGTACAACTTTTTCACTACCTATTGTAGCATCACATGAGGGCTTTATAGTGATGGGAATTGACAGTCCGAGTGAAACCAATTCAAAGTTATTCAAGTTGTCCTGTCTCTGGGCAGTTAAACTAATCTAAGTGGTAGAAAATTAACTGAAATCGCATCAAAGGAAGAGCATTGCTCTCCCTTTTGGCACGCGAAGTACCTACATACACTTGACTCATCTATTTCGATATAAGCCTGTGGTTAAAGCAAACTCATAAACTAACAGACATTTTGGTTTTTTTTACAAAGAAAAAATACTAAATCTTGTCGCTATTGTCGCTAAATATCCGTAAAATGTCAAAAGTTTGACAGAGAACATTGAAAACTAAATGAAGTGAAACTTTTTTTTTCCTTAATTTTTCAGCGGTAAGTAAGTACATTTCTAAGTTACATAAGGGCCACAGTTACGCTTTTTAACCCTTATCACGCGCATCTACTTTGAATAAGAAGTAAAAATAAAAAAACCGATATTTCGGTCCAAGTAACTGCAAACCTATTTCCATAAATAATGCAAATACCCTTGCCTACACTACAAGTGCTTGTACAGATATAAATTATTACAAACGGATCTGTCACCCCGCAGTTCACGCTGCCGTTAGTTCAGCGAACTATCTATAATCTGTACGGAGATAGTGCCGTGTTCCCTGCAGATCGCGGGCACAGATTGCTCAGAATAAGATGTAACACTTTTTTTCGCTGAAAATCGATGAGTGCTAAGGAATTATAAAGAAAAAAGTACCCTTGTGAACTCAACACATAAAACATACATCAAATACATAAACATTACGCCCTGTTTCCTGCGGGGCAGGCATACTTCTCTCGCTTCTTTTATATTCAATCCCTCTCGTCATACATAGATGCTCGACTACACGCTTGAGTACATGCTTGAGTACTTCTAATTTGGCCTCTCTTCGGAACATCGTTGACTGGTCAATATACATTTTTCGACGGCAGCTTCATCCGACTTACTCTCAGACACTTCCCTTTTAAATTTGCTTACACACTCATGTTTTATTCTTTCTATCCACAAGTCAAAAATAGCTAAATAAGTCTCAGCTTTGGATATTTGAACACAATGGTTTACGATTTGTTGTGTGTGATTTTTACACGGTAATATTGGCCGCTTCCCCGACAAACATTTAATAGCCCAGCTTTACCTATTCACGCGACAGCTACCAAATATTTTTGTAGTAAAATTTTTACTTTCTGCCCGTGATTGGCTATTTAATCTTATTATTGCATAAGCACTATGTGTCTAAACTATATGAGCTAAATTCAAAGTAAGAGCATGCCCATGCCATATACTACAGCTTCCAGTCCAGCACATTGACGTTTACTCTTGTATTGCGTGAACCCGGGAATAGTAATCGCAAAAAGGCATTAAATACTTCTATTCCGAAGATCACCATTTCTCAGCATGTAAATTAAACGAAGGAAAGTCCAAGTTTCAGTCGCCACGCTTTTCGCGCGTTTATAGTCGCAACAGTAATATAGAGTGACCGCTCTGTTTTGCGCTACGCAACCATGTTTGCACTGCGATGCGCCACGTGCACGATAACAGGTTATTCAGCCTTCGGGCGACGCCTTAGTGCTGCGCTAAGCGAGATTTGACAACCCTAGGATTTTTTTTTACTGAGATAGACTAGGGGCAAAATGAGCCACGATATGTCAAGTGAAGTCAGCCGGTTTTGTTTGACATATCTGCCGGGTACTCGTATTCCTTCGTGACTGTTATTGTACAGTAAAGAATTTGATAAGTGTGCCACTTTCTACCTACCTTCTTACAAGAAATGTCACTCTGACATACCATACAATCTACTAATCAAAGCGATATGAAACTCATTATGAAAAAGTTCAAAATGGCACAAATATCGACACCACACGGCCAACAATGTAATTGCAAAAATTATGTTTCAAAATTATCTAATTTTGCCGTGTGATGTCTGGTTTAGAATACCTAATACCTCTCTATTTCTTCCGTAAATGTCGTAAAAAGCGACTAAAGAAGATAAGAAAGAAATATATTTTAGGTGACAGGCTAGCAACCTGTCACTATCCTATTCTACCTGCCAACATAAAACCTAAAAAATATGCCAGAAGTGGCTACCAAACATGAAGAAGTCATGGTTTCATCTACGTAGCGATTCGTGTTCTCTACCTAACACTTGAAAATAAAGGCCTGATGAATGGATGTATGTAAATATTGATGAAAACCTTTACCAATTCTAGCCCTCAACCCTCAGCCACCAACGTCGTTCAATCTGACATCACAGAACCGACTCGTAAACATAAACTGTTCTGCTGATCAGTATCGGCGCTTTGTGTTTGCATAGCCAGTAGCCAGGATTACTGGCGGCTGTGATGCCTCGGATAGAGTATGCCGAGTTTAATATTAAGTTGCAACGATGGATAAAGAGCGAATGTGAATAAGCCTGAGGATATTTGAAGTCTTAGACAGATAAGTCCCATGGATGTTTAGGTAGTTTAACGCCCTTTTTTAGCGGGGCCATAAATTTCAGAATTACTGTCAGTTTTAGTGTAAGAAAACCGGCCAAGTGCGAGTCGGACTCACGCACTGAGGGTTCCGTAAAACCGACTACAACGCCATCTGGTGACAGATTTTCGAACTAATGATAAAGTTTAATTTTATTTATTAAAAAAAAAACTACTTGGTTGATTTTGTTCAAACCAATTTTCGTTGATAGTTTTTATGGTAATGTACATCATATATTTTTTTAAGATTTATCACTCTTTTATTTTAGAAGTTAGAGGGGGGGGGGGACACAACTTTTACAACTTTGGAAACGTCTGTCGCGCAAACTATTCACTTTAGAAAAGTATGATGTTAGAAACCTTAATATCATTTTTGAAGAGCTATCCATAGATACCCCACACGTATGGGTTTGATGAAAACAACATACAGTATGGGGAACCCTAAAAAATTATTGCTTTTTTTAAAATTTTGTGTCACAATCTTAATGCGGTTCACAGAACACATCTACTCACCAAGTTTTATTAGTATAGTTCTCATAGTTTCGGAAAAAAGTGGCTGTGACATACGGACGGACGGACAGACAGACAGACAGACAGACAGACATGACGAATCTATAAGGGTTCCGTTTTTTTGCCATTTGGCTACGGAACCCTAAAAAAGTTGTTTTGTTTTGACAAATCTACTAAAACCAACACATTCATAATTGTTTGTTCATTTTTTTTATTTTCGTAAAACAATTGAATTTGGAACAGACGATTTCAAAATAATCAATGAATTCATTCATAATCACATCATCGTTTTTACTTTACTCATTTATATGCTGAATGTTTTTAAACAAACTTATGTCGACGATATTATTTGACGTCATAGTGAAAACTATTGTGAAATTATACACTTACACATCACGTCTGTATTCCCGAATTGAATAGGTAGAGCACACAAAATGCTACTAGACAAAATCATGTCTATTTCACATTTCGTGGCCACTTCTGGCATATTTATTAGGTTTTGAGATGGCAGGTATAATGACAGGTTGCCAGCCTATCTTTATTTCCTTAATCGCCTCTTACGACACCCAAGGAAGAAATGGGAGGTGTTATTCTAAACCTGACACCACACAGGAAATTTATTAATCGTAAGTATCAAACGGCATATTGCTAGGTTTACACGGGGTTAGTAGCTAATGCTTAGTACTTGTCACTTACACTGGTCACAGGTGTGTAAACGTGTTGTATAAGTGCTTATTATTAGTGCAACTGCAAGTGCAAGTATTTAGAAGCCGTTCCTATTTACTAAGCGACAAGCACCCACCCCAGGTAAAAATCTACTAATACTTGTCACTTGTCGAGTGGTGTAAACATTTAATGACAAGTGCAATTTGATTAGTGATTGGTAGATTACCTAGTCAAAGCTGCCGAA
>BHDV01017144.1:16354-27146 GCA_005406045.1 Adoxophyes honmai | reverse complement strand
TAAAATAAGCTTCTCAATAACTGTTATATTGTATTTTTTCTATTTGGGACACCGGTGTCCCCGTGGTCGTTAAAGGGTTAATTATGAATTATTTGCGTTTCTTTTGCCACTACCGCTAGTTCATGTTAATATTTTCGTGATTGTATGGAGTGTTTCTAATTATCTGTCCACCACTGTACATATACTCACGCCTGTATTCCCAAGAGGGGTAGGCAGAGCACATGAATTCAAAAATCCAGTGTCACATTTAGCAATTTCAGCAGGGTAACCAGATGGTTAAACGTGATATCGCAGTGACAGGTTGCTAGCCCATCGCCCACAATACACTTAATTTCATATGACTTCAGTTATTGTACTTATTGTGCATTCAGTAAAATTAATTAACGGCGAAATTGCAGCATGAAAAAATAATTATATTCAGATCTTTTCCTGTTACCCTGTTTACAATTTGTTAATTAAGGAAGTTATGTAATTAATACAAAAATTTTGTTGTATGTATTATTATGTACAACTTGCATGGTGTTAGTGCAAAAATGTTATTTACGGACTTGGAGATACAATTATTATTTTTATTTCATTAAGCTTTATTTCAAACCAATCCGACAGTTAAAATTGTGTCAACGAATAAAACTTACTGACAAAATTATAAAGTGATCCATTACAAGCTAAGTAATAAATATAGCTGAAAATTTAAATACATAATTTAGGATAATACAGTGAACACATTCGTGTTATTAACAATAATTAACAATGACTTTTATTAATAATAAAGAGCAGTGCTCAATTCATTCACCGCCGTATGGGCTTTTGTTAGACATTTTAGTTCCAATATTGCCGCTAGATGTCGCTGTACCGCGGCCTCACCATTCTACATCGCGCTGTTAAGATTTTTCCTGCGATCATGGCGTCGCTCGGCCGCCGTTATGAAATCATACTTACCTGGCGTAGGGGATACCGTGATCAAGTAGGCGGTTCCCCCAGGGCGAGACTCTCCCATTGCACTGCGGTTGGGTTGACCCTTGCGATTATCCCTAATGTGGATAACTCGGACGCGTAATTTTTGGTAGTGGGGACTGCGTACGCGCCGTCCCCTCCTTTAAACTACGAAACATGTTGTAAGGTTGGGCATTCTCTCAGTTATGTCTGGCGTGATATCGCACGTTAAATCCAACACCGGCACTATCCTAAAATGTGTATTTGTTCAGGAGAGCCAATAATAGATTTTTGATGAATAAGATTAGTTATAGCGAACTCACCATGCACATGTTATGCTATTTATTATTTTTATCTAAAGGATAAATGGTTGCTTGTTTATTTTATGTCATAAAATGAAACATTTTACACTTGTTAGATATTTTAATTAAATAAACAAAAATGTTGTGACATTCTTCCACTTAACATTTTTCATTTAAAGCTAAAATTGTAACTGGTTCTACAAAAATATATGAAATCTCGAATTTTTTTTTTGTAGCTTAGGTTATTATAGTAGTTTTTATCATTAAATAGAAAGAAAACAATACTTTGTCCAGTATAAAGAACTTAAAAATGTAATAAATTCTGTAGTTAGAAGCAATTAATAAAAATTATACTTAAGTTCGTTGTTGACAAGATTCATCCTTAAATCAAAATTCAACTATTTGGAGTTAATAATTTAAGTCCTTATCAAAAAAGTAAAGTTTTACTTTAATTTTAATCAGTCATCATCATCATAATTCATAAGTAAGTCATAAAAAGGCCACTCTTAATAAAAAAATCACAAAATCAACATACACAGTTTGATCGTAAAACATCCTTTAGAAACAAATATCTTTATATATAAAGAATTAACATAATAACGCGGTGTTGAAAAAAAAACACGGATAACTGACGTTTTTAAATCGAGTTTAGCCCGACATGTTTCGGGCTAATTCGTAGCCTTTCATCTAGAAGCCGCGGCAGCTGCTGCTGCCAAACGCGCACTGCGCGTCATCGCTCTCTTTTAGCGATTGCTCGTGCTCAACGAATCTGATACCGGCGCATAATTACCTTCGTTATTCGAGTTCTACTACCGAACAACATGAAGCGAGTTACTTAGTAGACCCAAAACAGTCTCGCCAATGTTTAGGGACCCAAACTTGGCGTGTAACCAAGGTATAACTGTGACATCACATATCAGTTTTTTTACGTATACCTACTGCAAAATGAATGCTGCTAAATATTTCGTATTTATTTTTCATTAATATAACCACAAGAGTGTTCTTATCCGAAACCTGTCCATATTACAATATAAATGAATAAGTAGCAAAATGACATTAAGACCAAAGTGACAGTATTCTATTTAAAAAAAACACAAAACTCACCTTTTACTTCTATGGCACACCGTCATTAAACACAATATGGCACTATTCCACTTATAACTTCACTAAATACCGCTGAGTGAAACCAACTTTAAATACAAAGTGTCACTGTTCCATTTATTATTTTCCTAATTGCCGCAAGTGACGTGTCGCTACCACCATAAGGACAGTCTTGGAACTACAAGCGGCGCTCAACTTTGCAAAATGTCGATCGGGTACCTACACCATCTGCCGGATCCAATGCGAATTGGAGCGTAATGTTCAAATGACAGTGTAGCTTACCTCAAGTATAGTAAGATGGCGTTGAAAACAAAAAAAATGAATTTTTTGGATAGTGACGGTGTTGGATTTAACGTGCGATATAAGTAATTTATTTCTGGATCCGTAGTATGTTTTGACTTTTGACTGTTAACGACTATTTCACTGATTGATATAAATGCCCTGAATTGATACACAACAATAATTATGAAGATCGTGTGTGGTGTCGGGATATAATAAACACCTCTCCATTTCTTCCTTGGAATTCGTAAGAGGCGACTAAGGAAAATACTTAGGTTTAGGTATGCTTTAGGCGACAGGTTAGCAACCTCTTACTATTTATACCTCTTCCACTTGTTACCAAATATAAAATTATGCTAGAAGTGGCTGCGAAATTTCAAAAATGATTAAAATGATAAAAAATTTCGCTTTCTTTAATTTAGTAAGCGTTCCAAGTGACCACCGTTTTTAATACGCCAATTATGTTGGAACGTCAATATCATACTTGCTTTCGTGACTACACAATGAATATGCGATTTATAACTGGAAATGTTACTAGCAGATTATTAACCGACTTCAAAAAAAGGAGGAGGTTCTCAATTCGTCGGGATATTTTTTTTTTATTATTATTATTTTTTTTTATCATTATTTTTTTTTATGTGTGTTCGCTGATTACTCGAAGACGCCTGGACCGATTTGGAATTTTTTTTTTTTGTTTGAAAGGGTATAGTTTCCAGGTGGTCCCATTGCCAGCATATCTTGATCTGGTGATGGAATATGAGGGAAATCGAGGGCAACCCTCAAATTTTATTGGCACAGGTAATGTTTTTAGTACATTTTTCAAAGCTACACCAGTATTTACGTCTGGCAGTAAAAAAAATATGACTGAGCTGATGATGGAAGGTCAACTCCTTAATGCTTAGGTGTTAAAGGATAATTCTTTCAATACTGAATGCACCTGCAGACTGGAAATTATAATTTCAGTAATTAGTGAGGCCTGCTGGTGATGGAAGGTCACCCTCATTATTAGACAAATGCTTTCAGTATAGCCCAAATTTGAAGTCGGTTTTTTTTTGTTTAAAATTATTTTTTGTTTTAAGGTCTCATGGGTGAAGGCTTAGTTTCGTCGATCAGAGAAGAACTGACGGAGTACTACCGAAGCGTTGCTCTACTGCAGTCACAAGTGAGTTGACATTCAGTAAATGTAAGAACTAAGTACCTATACCTACTACTGTAAACTACTACTTTCCGTTTCTTGGACTGATTAAGTACCTTAATACGGCCAATTTAAGTCTCTCGATTATTCTAATTTGTGACAGACAAGTTAGATTAAGAAATAAACGGGAGACTTTTTTTTTTGCTTTTTTTAAATAATTAAAAATCGAGAAAGTTGTAGATGGGGAATTCGTTATTTCACGCCCTGTTAAAGATTATACATATATTATCATGTAGTGACTTCACTCAAAGCCAATATTTATTAGTAATCTAACGGACATATTAAATACTAAGCGGCATAACTATCCGGTCTTCCTATTTTTCGCTTTTAAGTGCCTATTATGAATATATCATAAAAAAAATAGGATGGGTAATTTTACTAATGGAGTGTCGTTTTAGACATTTTGCCTATTTTATTGTTTTAGGCCTGCGAAGGCGACGGCGGTGGCGCCACACTGAGAAGGATTTGTGTGTGGGCGCAGGAGCCTCTGCACCGGCTGACTTGGCTTGCCAACATCGCTCACACCGCTTACCATAAAAAGGGTAAGCATAGCCTGGGGGCGTTCAAGTTATAGCCCAGGGGCGTTCAAGTTATAGCCTGGGGGAGTTCAAGTTATAGCCCGGGGGGGGGGGGTTCAAGTTACACCCCGGGGGGGCGTTACAGTATTACATAACGCAAGGGGGGTCCTGTGAAACGTTAAGATACGGTAAGCAGACTGAGCAGATACGATAATATTTTGTCTGCGTATAAATGCCATCTTTCCATATGTCGGTGCCAACAGATACTTGACGGTAAAATGTAAGTTATCTGCGCTGTGTGTGTTAGCTCATTGAATGATATAGGGAGCGATATTAACAGATATCCGTTCAGATACAGATATCTTATTGTATCTGCTTATTGTGTGACAATCTTTACATGGGCGGGAGGCATTCACGCCTTTTAGCTGATTCATGTTTATTTCTCACATAAAATGTATAATTTAAATTAATTTCTTCCACCTATTAGAGGTTTTATTGTTTGACATAGATTATAATGGTCTGACCATCTTTTCCAAGGCGGGGAGCTGGCTTCCTGCGTGCATCGTTTCGTCCGCCACGGGGACGAGAGAGTTGTCGTCTTGGCGCGAAGATTACTTACATCGTTGACTTACCCGCTACTCTTGATGCTGACGCGTTGGCTCTTACATGGTAAGTGTGTGTGTGTATAATATGAGTGTCTCTTAAAAATATTTTTTTTTGTGATATAAATCTCCAGTTTTTGTGTTTTCTGTACTCTGTCTGTATCATTAGCTCTTTTCTCCACCGGAAATCCCATATCATGTTACCCCATACACACGTAAAAAAAATCAATAAACTAAATTCATACGCACTGGGTTTGTTATCTTTCGAAAGTTCCTGACTTGCTCGAGTAGTTTCTTATTTAAATTACAATTTTGATTACAATTATGAGAGTTTTTTTTTTATTCCAGGTGAGATTGATGATCCTTTTAACGAATTCTTCATTGAAAGCAGAAGTGGAGTGGAGATTGAAAGAATGTGGCACGACAAATACAGAGTCAGGTAAGTTGAATCAACTATTCACTAATTTTATCCACTTTCTATTCTGTATCAGAATTCACTCTGAGTTAAAAGTCACATGCTTGTGTATGTTTGCTCGTGTATTTTCCCGTTAGAACGTTCAGAAAACTATAAAGTTGCCGGTCGAGGGCGCCCTCGACGAACGAAGATCGGGGATGTTCTAAAGACAGACCAAATTAGGAGTACCCGAAACCGTCGAGCGTGTATGACGAGATTGACGAATGTGACTGAAGCGAGAGAAGTTATACCACAATAGGAGCGAATGGCGCTTTGTTGTCTCTGCCTATCCCGGGAATAGGGCGTGACGTTTATGTATATTTAAAATTAGATAAAGCCGTATTGCAATTGCAAACCTGTCGCCTAAATATTTAAAGCAGTAGTCGCCAACCTTTTGGCAAACGAGGGTCGCAGATCAAAAAAATGTGCAGAAATGGGCCATAAAGTAACTTGCCGCGAGCCGCAGGTTACCGACCCCTGCCTTAACCCATTTCCTTCGTCGCCTCTTATAAATGTATATTTCAGGGAATGGATGATGCCATCGTTCATATCGCGGGAGCAGGCCGCCCAGATCCTGGCGACGGGCAAGAGCGTGGTGTTCATGCGCGAGGCTTGCCCCAAAGGCTCTACGGACCCCACGGACCACGCAGACTGTTTGGAGGCCTTGCTCAAACACACGACGGGTGAGTTATATTAACCTTATCATGTCAACTAGCACTTGTCTGTCATGGACACCTAAAATACTGTCTCGTATTTTTATACTTAAACATTCACGGTTAAAATTAGTTAGCTAGGTTAATAACGGTCACATGAGATGATTTAAATGCTTAAAATGAAACACTGTTTTGATATATTAACTTTCAATAGAAGTTGGTACTTAATCGTAAAATCACAAAAACTGTAAGTCACTTACTTTCTAGTAAATCTATTTTTCATATGAAAAAAAATGGTATAAGTGACTTATCCCACGTGAAATAAAACGGATACCCTCACGTCTACATCTTTACTGTAGTTTTTAGTTAGATTGTAGAATATGTATACAGTATGTATCAGAACGAAAGGCCAAGAAAGAAACCTATTAATCTTTAGACCATAAATATGATTGTGGTGAAGGCTTATAGAAATCTAGCATCTTTTAAGGGAAGTGAAAAAATTAATAAAATAAACGATTATTTTATTACCTCCTGTATTATTTATTTACAGTGTTAGCAATAACAACAAATAAAATGACGTAAATGTCACAAATGTCCGCTAAAATTGAGTGCACACTCACATACTAAATGCAAGGCAGTTCGATGTGCTGGCCGGCGGTACGGTAAACCTCACACAGCAAGCGACGACGAAGATTCGATTCGATGGACGGAGGAGCGACTCGTGTCTAAAATGCGCCCTCCACGTCTCGTACCTACTAGATCCCGGTTGGTTGTGAAAATGGTCTAGTACACGTTCTTCCTCTCTCACGTGTAATTGTCGAGCCCCTTCTCGATTGTTCGGCACCGGCAGATTGTTATTTCCCAGTCGGATAAGCGTATTGAGGATCACACGGCCATGGTTGGGTTGCCTTCGTGCGGGAAAAACCTTTCCGCGTACAGACGAAGAGCGGCATTCCCGTTTCCCTTTCACTCTCCGTAAAGAAGTACATATCCACAAGTTCCTCCGTAGAAAAATTTAAAAGCATTGTCAGTAATTTGTAATTTAAATTTCTATTTATTAGATTTTTTGGCACACGAATGTCAAACACTGACTTGAAGTCATAGAGGACAGAGCCTGTCCTCTATGCTTGAAGTTTAAATTAAAAGGAAAAAGTCCAACTAATTGATTTAACCTGACCTCTTTCAAAATAAAAAAAAACATGATGACCAATCTAATGAAATGTCATGATTAATGTCAAAGTGAACTGTAAATGATATGCAAAATCGTTGTTGGAAAATGGTTGTAAATAATAATGAAATAATAACAAGAAGTCCTCAAAATGATAATTTCAAGAAGTGTTTAGTGTTTCGTATGATTAGGCTATCAGTATCTAGACATAATTGAAATTCCAGTGATCTGATATGATGAGGATTGGTTTTAATTAGTTTGTTTACATTTAAACTGACGTCTTACTTTTTCTACAGGCTGTTACAAGTGTTTTTAACCGACTGCAAATAAGCGAGTACTTAAAGTTATGTTGAGATTAAGCAAAGTTAAAAAAGCAATTAAAAGTTATTAGTAAGTATTCTGTTTGAACATACTCCACTTAACCATCAACCAAGCTTCAGCTTGGCCTTTCGTTCTGATACATACTGTATGAAGGCTATTAAAATACTATTGTAAATATTTTATGGAAATGGTTTGGATAGGCCCCAAGTGGTGTTACTAGCTCAATCCACAACTACTTTCAAATAGCTATACTATTTTTCTGGTTTTAATAAAAAAGGTAATAATTTAGTAACAAATTGGTGCAGGCAAAAAAATAGTTTTTCATAATAAATTATTTTGATCCAAGGGTTCCATGATGGACTTTCATCGCTCCAATGTGCGCCATCTACATCCAAATAACACAACAAAAACACCACTTAATTTCACTAACACCCAACTATTTTCCCACAGAATCCGACTCGACGGTCCCCTGGTGGGAGGCAGAAGGGTTCCGCGCTAGCGTTGCCAACGCCCACACGGCCGTGTCACGCCGGTTGCTAGACGCGCTTACGGCTCACCACCACATTGTAGACCATTTGGTCGCACACAGACGCTACCTGCTCTTCTCTCAAGGCGATTTTGTGCATCATCTCATGACGTTGCTCAAGTAAGTAGAGATTTGTACCTAGTTAATAGTCTACGGCAAGCAGGTAATGGTAGAACGAGACAGCAATATTTTTACGCTTCAACGAGTTCCAAAGTGGACCTTCTGTACGTCGTAACATTACCTATTCTGTTTTGGGTTCTTGTGATACCAGCTCCTTTTCGTGTGACTACCAACGCCATCTAGTGTTATGACAAGATTTCAATGAATATTCACTACTGATAGATAACTTGTCTGCTAATGACAACATAAATGTTTTTTTGTTATGAAAAAAATACTTTTTGCCAAGTTTCAGCGCATTCTTCTTGGCTATGCTGTCTTTCCGAAGCGCTGTTTGACTCGAAAACGACCTAATCGTACTCCTAGGTCCCTATGTGCATAATATAGTTTTGAAATCTCAATTTTAAATTACTTCGAATCTAAATAAACGTGTGTTATTACAGGGATGAGCTGAACAAGCCAGCGACGTCTCTCTTCGTCCACAACCTTACTTGTACTTTGGAGGCGGCGGTGCGGGCGACCTCGGCGCAACACGAGCCGCCGCACGTCTTGGAAAGCCTTCACGTCAACCTGTATCACAATGGTGAAATATTCTAAGAGTTATTTAGATACAGCGTGTGTTAGGGCCGGCGCTCACTGCCGGCATGGCACAGGCCGGCATGGTAAGTTGTGCTGCAGCATCCAAAAGAATAACCCGAGGAATGCTTCGGCACGCTGTGGCATGCCGCGGCCTCTCTCAGCATCGTTGTATCAAAATAAAGTAACATGAGTTCTAAACTCATAGTAATAAGATTAAAATAGCTTTATCAGTAACGAAATCCTTTGCCATGACCCGCCGTGCCATGCCGTCTGAAATGTTCTTAATGTTCTTAATGTTCTTAAGTCTGAAATGGAAATGCTTGATGTTGGATTTAGAATTACATATCTTCGTTCCTTCCGTGGTTATCGTGCATTTTCAAACTTATGATTTATGATAATGATAATGCATTTGGACAAGTAAAAAAAACGGGACGAAAAACGTCCCATTGCAGCATGAGCATATTCAGTTTTTTTTATTACGTCTTTTGAAACAGCAAAAAATCGACGTCGACGTTTGGTCTAATCACTATTCGTGGCAACTGTGTTTCCTTTGAGTAACAAAATCGACATCGACGTTTAGTTGAACACTAGTATTCTCTATCCAGGTGACGGCCGCGACGAATGCGGCTGGGACGTATTCGCCCTCCAGTACCACGTGGCAGGCCCGCTGGGGACTCTCTTCCCCCCGGCCTGTGCGGCGCGCTACCGAGCTCTCTTCAGCCAGCTGTGGCGCGTCAAACGCATCGAACAGAGCCTCTACGATGCCTGGCTCGACCACGCCATACTGCAGAAGCAACTGAAACACATGCCCGGTGAGGATAAGACCAATCAACTTTTTTTCATCACACTTGCTTATTATTATATCAAATTAGCTACATTTCATGATCAAATACAGCAGGCGTGGCCAACAGGTCGAACGCGACTGTTAGTCCAGTCGATCGTGGCAAGGCAAATAATTATGTAGACCAGATGGCACCACGTAATCACCAACTGCTTTCAATAAGTTTGTAATTGGTAGATCGCGAAGGGTTTTGTTAGTAAACAGGAGATCTTGGGTCCAATCAAGTTGGCCCATCCCTGCTTTAATACAAAGGCCTGAATTGTACCTGCAGGAGTTATGGACAGTTCATACTCATTGATACTGGATGATAGACTATACTTGGAATCTCTTTAGATGTCGCTAAACGTTCCGTTACACTCGGGAGTTGTGATTTTAATTTTATAATCGGCAAAAGTTAATATAGGTACGTCACTTCAGACTAAGGAGGTTACAAGTGTAAGAATAAAAATGGAATTATAAAAACTCAAGTATAAGCCACTGTTTCAAAGTTAGGGTGACGGCACCAGTTATGGACGGTTTAAGTTGACAAGCACCAGTGATGGACACTTCATTCATAATTTAAAGACCATAGAGTTGTGAATTGATTGTTGTAAAACAAATGACTTTTCCTTAGTGGGTAGTAAATAAGAGTCATTGTCCATTACTGGTTCTATGTCCATTACTGGTGCGGTCACCCTAATGTGCGCATTATGAAACTATTAATTTCATAATGCAGGTAAATGAGTATACAGCTCCGCTAGAACTCAACAACATCTGTTTTCTGTAGAGGTTTGGGGCCTAATGCGGCGCGTGTCCTGCCTCCGCGCCGAAGCGCTGCGGCTCTGCGGAGCCCTACAGGAGGCCAGCGGAGTCTCCGTGGAGCCCGCTTGGGACGCTTTGCTCGGCGCCGCGGCGGCTCGCCGTCCGCTCGATACGTTACTGAGGCTGCATCACGCGGCATTGGAGCGACATGCCGTGCACGCTATGATACATCACACTACGCAGGTAGGTGTGATATGTCACGTCACACCAAGGAGTCGGCGTGTTATTTCCATAGCTGGGCATTAACTCGTTAATCCGTTAATCGTTAATTAACGAAGTTAACATTTCGATTAACGGATTAACTTTTAAGTTAACTTAAAAAAGGTTAACGGACTCATTAACTTCCGTTAATATCGTGAAAGTCCGTTAATCGTTAATCCAATGCCTATTATTCACCGCATG
>BHDV01017121.1:55240-66597 GCA_005406045.1 Adoxophyes honmai | reverse complement strand
ATTTATTAAAAGTATATTTGAAAAATGTTCAAAAACCCTATTGAGGATTGTGATACTTTAACATCGTGTCGAGAAGATATCGCGTGAGTTTAGTAGGGTGTCGAGAAAATGTCGCGTCAGTTTAGTAGGGTGTCGAGAAAATATCGCGTCCGTTTAGTATCGTGTCGAGAAAACCTCGCGCCAATCTAGTAATGTTAAAGTACCAATGCTCGACGCCTCATCGCCCAGTAGATGACAACCATCTGTCACTTGTCTTATTATGACATAAGGTTGTAAGTGCCAAGTATTGGGTGAGTGTCGAGCACATGGACGTTTACCTTATTGCGTCGAGAAAATATAGTGTCACTTTAGTAGCGAGTCGAGAAAATGTCGCGTCACTCTAGTATCGCGGCGAAAAAAATATCACATCAGTGTAGAAAGGGCCCCTTAATTATTATTATTTTCATTGTATGTAGTATTTGTTGATATAGCGACCACAGAAATACATCATCTGCGAAATTTTTTATGGCGTAGCTATTACGGTTTTTGAGATACAGCCTGGTGACAGACAGACGGACAGACAGACAGACAGACGAACAGCGAAATTTTAGTAATAGGGTCCCGTTCTTACCGTTTTGGTACGGAATTAGAACGTGCGTAAAACTTAACTTTGCCTACCATTTCTAGCCACGAATATTACCTCTTTTTGAGCCTTAAAAAAACCTCTAATCTCTTTCCAGAAACTTCGGTCTCCTCTCGTTCGGGGAAGAGGCGGAGGAGGACGAAGGTGAAGCGCAGGAGTACAGGGGGAAGCCGAAGTCCACACACGACCTGCTTGAGGACCCGAAACTTAGCAAGCTGACGGCTGCTGGTGAGTCCAAGACCGTACATACATATACTTACATATTATCACGCCTGTATTCCCAAGAGGGGTAGACAGAACAAAAATTTAGTGCCACGCTTAGCAATTTCAGGGTAACCAGATGGTTAAACGTGATATCGCTGTGACAGATTGCTGGCCCGTCGCCCACAATACACTAACCCTTTCCCAGAGTCGACTCTTACGACACCCACGGGAAGAAAGGGGGAGGTGCTGGTGAGTCCAGGGCCTTAGAGCGGCTACGAACACTCGGAATTCCGTTTCGGAATTTGAATTCGAAATATCGATTCAGAATTCCGTAAATACACGACACAAATACGCTTCAATTACCAATGTGGCATTCTTAATGCATATGCCATCATACGAATCGGTTTTAATTTCAAACGGAAATGCGAATGGATTTATATGGATTGACTGCGTTCGGTATTTCGAATCGGAATTCCGGTGTATTAGCCGCCCTTAACCTCTCAAACGGTGTAATAAAGTTGAACATTTAATGATCTTCGAATACTAATCTACTCATACATACATATACTCACGCTTATGTTCCCAAAAGGGGTAGGCAGAGCACACGAAACGTGACATAGACAAAACTATGATTACGACTTTTCCACGCTTTGCAGCCACTTCTAGCATAGTTTTGAGTTGGCAGGTATAAAGCATACCTAAACCTGTTTCCTTAGTACCTTTTACGACATCCACGGAAGAAATGGAGATGTGTTATGCTATGCCGACAGGTTCAATAAAATTATAAATATTTTAATTCTAGAACTAGAATTAGAAGAGCAGAAACAGAGCCAGAAAGAGCCAACATTGGAAGAAATAGCAGAGAAGAGAGAAGTGACTGCTGCCGCCGTGTCCAACATAAGAGACAAGCTGAAGAAGAGAAGTCCAGAACGAGAGCAGAGCGAGAGCCCAGAGAACAAGAGGAGAAAGAGCGAGAGCGAAGAAGAAGAGTATTACATTGGGATGGAGCGAGACAAAGAGAGGCGGAAAGAAAGGTAAATAATGGCTTTGAACATGAAATATTGTGCGTCTTACTTAGGCCCTGCGCGGATGACAGACTATCCGCGACGGACTTTTTAGTCTGTGAAAATAGAACCTACGGAATTATATGCAGTAACGCACTCGCCGCGCAAAAAGTCCGGCGCACAATGCATACAATCCATGCAGATTTTTTGTGCGCCGCAGACACGATCGCACAAAAAGTCTGTAGTCTGCGCTGCGCCTTATAAATACATCCCACTGCTGACATAGGCCTCCTCTCAGTTTGAGAGGGCTTGGGTGACAGGTTGCTAGCCAGGTAGCTAGGTATGTTTTACCTCAACCTATGTCCTTAGTCGCCTCTTACGACATCCACGGAAGAAATCAATAGGTAATTTTCTGAATCCGACACCACACAGCATATCTTTGTACTTATTTTTTCTATTTAATTTCTCAGAGACAGAATAAGAAACGAAATAAAACAACTCAAAAAAGAAATGAAGGCGCCTAAAGAAGATAAACAAGCAGAGAAGATACCGGAAGAAAAAGAGATTAAGAAGTTAGAAGAAGACAACGAAATGTACAAGAAGTATGTAGAAGAACAGGAGAAATATAAGAAGATGAAAGAGAAACTGCCTAAAAAGGGAGCTGCCAGGTAAATATAGGTTATGCTTACGGCTTTGTTTATTAAAAAAAACTAGAAAATTTAGTCCTAAATGTAAGTAATATTTTCGCAAATGTTTCAAACAATTTTTTATTACATTATAATGACTACAAAAGTAAGACAGTGATGCCCTCTTCCGCGTGTTTTCTTTTTTTGAGCGATGACGCGGGCAAAGGATATAGCGCCATACAACCAACAGCGATAAAAATAATGTGAATTAAAATCTTGATGAAGTGATAGTGTAAAATTATTTATTTAGAAAATAAAAAACTATCTTATTAGTTTAGTGATTAGTGTAAAATAGTGACAGTGAGTGACAAGAAGATTGAAGACAATATAATTCGTATGTCTTTTCAGAAACAGACATACGAAAAATACAAGGAAGCCTTTTAAGAAGAAGCCGTGGGTCAAGAATTTGTATGAAAACCGGGACTATCCTGATAATTACACAGATTCAAAATTCCTAGAAGATTTAAAGAAGAATATATACGTCGAGAAAGTGACCTTAAGACAAGCGATCGAAGGCTCATTTCGCGTTGTTCTAAGACTGTCTCTATGTGTGTTGTACGCTATTCTATTTGTATACATGTATAATGAATGGGTGGACACAAACACAGTCATTTATACCTCTATTTCTGTCACTATATGTAGCTATATGTTATACTTATTCACTGAAGGGAGCGCAATCTTGAGCAACTTAAAAACCGTCCTAGTATATCTAGTTATAGGGTACCTAGTGTCACCGGTTCTACACACTTTGACAGACACTGTCAGCACTGACACGATTTACGCGTGGGCTGTCATTATGATGTTGACACATTTAATTTTCTTTGACTACAGCGTGCCAGTGGCTCTAGTGTCAAATTCGTTGTCAATAAACGCCGCCATTTTTGCTTCGGTGTGTCTAGTGTCACGGCTGTCAACCCCGTTCGACGCGTTCGTGCTTTTGACAGTGTCTGTCATTTTTTTCGTCCTCAGTCCGCAGCTGTTTAAAATGTTGTTGCGGACTCGGTTATTTTTGACGACTTGTGTTTTTGTGTTGTTTTTGTCGTTTGCTTGCTTGTATAGTGTGTCGGTGACGTTGTTGTATTATTATGTCATTTTGGTCGGCATTTTGACAGTTTACTGCCCTGTCATGTTTGTTAGATGGCAGAGGTATAAAGATAATATCTACGGGCCGTGGGATGAGGCTATTATCAATGATTCCGATGATTTAGACGAATGTTTAAACGATGTTAGGTAGCATTTCAATTTTAAACTATCGTGAGACTCACTCATGTTTTAAATCGAGTTCAGCTCCATATATGTGAGCAGTCACGCGAATAGAGCGAAGGCGCGCAGTGCGCGTTTAGAAGCAGCAGCCGCCGCGGCTCCTAGATGAAGGGTTACGTATTAGCCCGAAACATGTCGAGGTAAACTCGATTTAAAACGTGAGTTATCTGTTTATTATTAAAAAAAATGATTTTTTATAGTGAAATAACACAAATATGTGTATACGGCTTTATATCGAGATTAGCTCGACATGTTTTAGGTCTATAAGTGATCCATTATCTGGAGAAACGGCAGATCAGTGGAGGTGTGCCGAATTGCTCCTGATGGGTCACAAATTAGACCGAAACATATCTAGACATAAACGTCTTATACCCATGAGTAAACGTACAGTTATGTACACTATGTACAGTCACGAACCGGGATTGTTGAGCCACTTGCAACTGTTCGCAATTTAGACGTGTAATCAATGACCGATGTGACCGACTAGATGTCAGCTATTGGATTAGTATTACACGACCAAGTTACAAACATAGGTAAGTGGCTCAACAATCCCTGCTCGCGATGGTACCTACTTATACATATTATTCTTCATCGCTCGAAGTGTCGGAGTCATCACCATCTGTGTTTATTACAGTAGCTTTATACCTTATCGGTTTAGGTAGTTAAAACAATATAAACAATCTTGACATGTCTTTTTGTTGAAATACGCAGTCTAAAAATGAAAATCGTTATACTATACAATTCAATTATGAAAGTAAATGATTTTTTCATACCTAAATTGTAAAATGTAAAGATTTCGATTTATAAAGTGTACGTTTAAATAAAAAGACACGTCAAGATTGTTTACATTGTTTTAACTACCTAAACCGATAAGGTATAGTATCACTTGCGTGTACGCAGCAGGAGGTATTCTTTGACAGGGCACGTGCAAGGTGGCGCAATGCAAAGGCGAAGCTTTTAGTGAATGAACTTTACCTATGTCTGATTGGTGTAGCGGCTTTGTAACTTTGTACAATGTTGCTATATTAGGAAATCAGACATCAAATGGCTTGATCAGGTTTTAGCAGTTTATGTATTTTAATTTTTATTTTAGTGGGTATTATAGTTTTTGCTACAAAAAGTACACTGTGAATACATTTTAATATTTTGAATACATACACATCACGTCTGTATTGTCAAAGCATAAGAAGCGAACATATTTTTTTTGTTTTATGTATCTGATAATCCAAATACATAATCATCAAGATTGTAATAATAATAGCAGAGAAAAGTAAAAAAAAATGCGAATATTCAACTTAAACAACTGACTGCCGTATTGCATTTTTAAAATGATTAAAACAGGAATACCTCAAAAATGGTGACAATTTTGCAAAAAAAAAAATATATTTGGTAAGTGATCTGACTACCTATCTCCTCCTTATGTCTGTCTGTCGTCTTACTGAACGCTCAGTATATCGAGTCCGACATTTAGATTTGTGTAAAATACACAGATATTAGTTTACATGACGGATGACTTACGTTATTTTAGCGCTATATCTAGGAGAAGAGGCGATGCTTTCAAACGCGCGCTGCGCGCCACCGCTCCGTTCGCGCGACTGATAGCTTGAAGAAACTAATACTGGCAACTAGTTAGTTAATGATAGTACCTGTACCTGTATTAAGAATAAAGTATTATGCTATTCGATGTGTGTTTTTCTTCGATCATTCCTGGTTTGAAAACTGTGCAAATACATTTACCAAAAGTTTTGATCACCCGCGAATTCTCCATAGAAAATTTAAACATTTAAACTTTTGTGGTGTTTTTTTTTGCAAAGTTTAATTTTATCTGTTGATCAATTACATTTGAAAATGTTCCTCGCTGAGTAAAATACCTAAATACTTTGAGGGGTTTTTAACGAAAATTCCCTTGATAGTTTTGCGTTTTTTTATATATTTTTTAAGAGTCATGTCTTTCAAAAAAAGCCTAAGCTTCAAAATAAGCAATTATCCAAGGTTTTACGTATATTCGATGCGAAAACTCGAAAAAAAAATGCGATTCTAACCATCGTGTTACACTGAAATCTGCAAAAAACAAAAAACAAAAAGGCAGTATTCTATGTACATTGTGGTGAATATTGTCAAATTAACTTTCCCCTATGTATGTATGTGTTAAACGTTTGTTACAGAGAAAGCTTCACACTAGACCTTCTGGCCAAGTTCAAAAACAAGCTGCACGCCATAAAGGAGAAGGCGCAAGTCCCCACCACATCGCAGGAGGGGTCGGAGCCGAAAGAAGACGACGAAAATCTCAACACTGACGAATGGTGGGTAACCACTAGGGCTGTCACACAGACTTATATCGAAATAGATACCGCGAGTTCCTGCATTTGTATGAAAACCAAGCGTGTCACTTTTTCTCTACCTACTGTAACAGTGTGAATTGATAGTCCTGGTGAAACAGATTTAAAGATGACGCCGCCTTATTCAAGTTATCCTGTCTCTAGGCAGTTAACCTCCTAAGCCCTGACTCAAATTACTTAATTAAGGGCCTCAGACCCAGACAAAAAATTCATGGCTTAAAATGTTGAATCTTACGTAACCTGATCTTTAAGTTCATTTTCCACTGAATAATTTGTACTTAATGAAGTACATTCGGCTGTTATGCTTACTAGTAATTTGTACTTTTTAAAGTACGCGGGGCCTTACGAGGTTAAACCCAATCTAAGTGGTATAATGGTTCCCGTGTGGTGCCGGGTTAGAATAGCACCTCTCCCTCTCTTCCCGTGGGTGTCGTAAGAGTCGACTCTGGGAAAGGGTTAGTGTATTGTGAGCGATGGGCTAGCAACCTGTCACCGCAATGTCACGTTTGACCATGTGGTTATCCTGTAATTGCTAAACGTGGCACTGGATTTTTGAATTCATGTGCTCTGCTTAACCCTCTTGGGAATAAATGCGTGAGAATATGTATGTATGTATGCATAATGCGAATATTTGCATCATTTTTGACATTCGATTCCACATTCGCATTTGCATCGAATTTATAATAAAAAATCGCGAAATTGTATAGAAACTGAGACAGCGCCGCCAGCGGAACGTTTGCACAGCTGCCGCGGTCGACACGACTCCTTACAATTCCACGTTAATTCGCAAACGAAATCGTTATCAACTCCGTGATCGTTTTGAATACACTAGACATTCAGCACAAAATATGTCGAGCTAAACTTGATTTATGACGTGTCCGTATTTTTCTATTAATTTCATTTCATAATTTTTTACTAATACTTGTTTTTCTAGGCTCGGCCATACTCTAAGGTTTGAAGAGAAGGGTCCACTTCTAGCGAGAGACGCGTCCACTAAGGGCGACGATTGGTTCGACATCTACGACCCGCGGAACCCTCTGAACAAGAGAAAGAGAGAGAAGACCGACAAGAAGACCAAGAAATAGAGAATAAATTGAGTTTTTATGTATTTGACTGTTTTTTTTTACCTCCGATGCAAAGACGGGTGTAAAAGTTGACGTTCCAAGTTATACATACATACATCATGTCTGTATTTCTGAATGGGGTAGGCAGACCACATGAAACGCTATATAGACAAAACCATGACTGTTTCGCGTTTCATGATCGTCCGTGTGGTGTCGGGATTAGAATAACACCTGTCCATTTCTTCCGTGGATATATTAAGAGGCAACTAAATAATTGGGTTTGGGTACATTCTAGGACATACTAGAATATACCCAAACTTATACATATACATGCTTTATGGTTGCTAGGTATATGGTGACTAACATTAGCAACCTATCACTATTGTAGGTACCTCTTAACTTAAAACCTAAAAAATATGCTAGAAGTGGCAACGAAAAGTGAAATAGTAATTGTTTTGATTATGCGGTGCCTCGTGTGCTCTGCCTACCCCATTTGGGAATACAAGCTTGACGTATGTGTGTGTTGTGTGTGCTAAAAGACAAGTAAATATGAAATTACTTGTACAGGGTGGCCACTGTATGTAATCATCCAACCTAGATTATGTGCACCAGATTTTAAGTCAATCAGACCAACCGTTGAAGAGTTCCCTCCAGGCTGGGCCACCAGAAGTCCTCAACCGGAATATTGTATTGTCATCCAAGTTACGTAGGTATACCAAGTTTCAGCTCAATCAGTCTATTGGAAGTGGTTCAAATCTTCCTTGCAAGATTTGTAAACGTACAAACTTACATACATACAAAAGTGAAGTTAAATAAAAGTTTGTACAATGGTTTTTATAGTGCCAATTGAACCACGGAACCCTAAACAAGTGTGGTGTCATTAGCCTGCGCATCGCAACAATGCCTGTGAGACGGGCAAAGTTTACGGGTCAGTGTGGATGGCCATTTAGCTAGTGATGGGACGATGGTATCGACTGTCGATGAAATTTAAGTACCTATAAGGAAACACGTTATTGAAAAAAAAATGAAAATTACAATAAAATTGGTAAAGTACAAAGGCAGACTTGACAATTTCTTGCAGCCAACCTTTGAGAGTCGGAGGAAACTTAACTATTGACACTGACAAAAAGAGAGGCTATAGTAATCATGGTGAAATATACATTCACAAAAGTCTAAGATCCCAAATAGCTCCCTTTGCTCGACACAGGCCTCAGTATGAAAGGATTTAGGCTGCAATTCTCACGCTGGACCAGTGCGCATTGTGAACTTCACACTCAACCACAACATTGAATTACTTTATTACAGTGCGCTTCCTTACAATGTTTAATGTTTCAAGCGGATCTAAAACATTTTTTTTGTTTTATGTAAAAAAATATTTCATCGATAAAAAAAATTCGCAGCACTAGCTTCTGTTTTCTCGTATTATTGAATTAATAATAAATTTGGCGCGTCTGCTGATGGTGCGATAAAGTGGTAATTACTGCTCTTTGTTTTATCGTTAGAAAACTTAGTATGGACCTGTCATAGCAATGCGCGAGTAGAGATGCGCGCGAGATAGACTATAGTATACCTGTCACTGTCTAACTCGCGTGCTTCCCATTTTGCGCGTGTGGCTGTGCTAAGTCTACTGAAGTGGTAATTCAAAAGATACATATACTATCGAACCAACTGATTCCTGACCCATCGCAGAACGTTGTCACAATAAACATAATAAAGATTTCCTTTGTCAAGCAATGCAATGTCACTATGACGTTCATGTGAATAGGTTCTATGGTGGGTCAGGAATCAATTGGTTTGATGGTACATACATACATCCACACAAACACGCTTATATTCCCAAAAAGGGGTTGAACTGTCATGAAACGCGACATAGACGCAGCCACGATAGTGACAATTCCACACTTGGCAGCCACTTAGCATAATTTTCGATTTAAAAAAAAATCAAAGGGGTATAATAGTGACAGGTATTTTTTTACTTACTTATATTTCTTTAGAGGCCTCTCACTTCACAAAATAAATGGAGAGGACTTATTAATAGATATAATTATTCTTGTATAGTGAACTTTACTTTTGAAAAATCAAACACCCAGTCCACACTAACCTTTCACCGTCTTCTTTGTTTCCCGTGGGTTCGTTGACCTTTTCTGCGATTCCTAACCAACGCCTAAACGTGGGAAAGAGCCCAATTTCGCCATTCTGCTAGTCTAGATCTTTTACAGGTTAATTTACAGTTGATACCGTTTTTGTCATAAAAACTTTATCCTGGTTTGAATTGTCTTGAAAGCGCTGTTTTCATTTTACACTGAGGGTTCCACTGACTGTCATTTACTCTAAACATACATATGAAATTCTGCTATAGATTTACCTGCACATTAGGTAGGTATGTAGTTCTTATTTTTAGTGATACACTTTACACTATCTACAGTATCTACACATACATAAAATATAAACATCACGCCGTGTTCCCTGCCGGGCAGGTTGAGACAAAGCGCCATTCGCTTCTATTCCGGTGTAGCGCCCCAGCGCCACTTGCGTCGAATAGCCGAACTAAAAACGATCCTACATCGTGCCAACAAAGTTTCGACGAACGGTTGCATAAATACAACTTCCAAATTTCTCTCTGAGAACTTCGGTCCCCAGGCATAGCATCTGCCTGGAGAGAGGTCTCTCTATTGGAGTCTTTCCTACACTGCCATACTTCACTCACATTCGTCCCTCTCGCCATACACGCTCGACGGTTTCGGGTACTTCTAATTTGGCCTCTTTTCAGATCATCGATCTGGTCCATATACGTTCTTCGAGGACGCCCTCGCCGGACTCTAACTCTAAGGCACTTATACCTTATAAATTTGCTTGCACACTCTTGTTTCACACATTCCCTCCATGTGCCCAAAGCAACGTAACATTCCTTGCTCTATCGATTACAATGACATGTCATCAATGTACATACACAAACCATGACACCTGCATTCTCAAATGCGGTAGGCAGGGCACAGCAAACGCTACTTAGACATAACCGTGACTATTTCACATTTTTTAGCCACTTATAACTTAATAGCTTTCCGCCCTCGGCTTCGCCCGCGTGGAATTCGGTTTTATTGCGGTATAAAGCGAACATTCCCTCGGGAACATCATTTTTTTCCGGGATAAAAAGTAGGTACCCTATTATTTAATCCGGACTTCTATCTTTACGTCTGCAAAATTTCAAAGCAATCGGTTCAGTAATAGTTACGGCGTGAAAGCGGAACAAACAAACAAACAAACAAACATATTAGATACTTAGGTTTTAACTTAAAAAAACCATCGTGACATTTGTGACAGAGTTACCTACCTATTTCTTTAGTCGCGAGTCGGGTTTATGATAACACCTCTCCGTATCTTCCGTGAATGTCGTAAGAGGCGACTAAGGAAATAAGTCATTGGTATATTTTAGACGGCGGGCTAGCAACCTATCTCTATTCTAACTCAAAACCTAAAAAAAATGCTATTACCGTCCTTGAAACTTGAAACAATGGTTTTGTTTATGTAGCGTTTCGTGTGTTCTGCCTACCCCATTTAGGCGCAGCGCAGACGACAGACTTTTTGTGCGATCGAGTCTGCGGCGCACAAAAAGTCTGCATGGATTGTACGCATTGTGCGCCGGACTTTTTGCGCGTCGTGTGCGTTACTCCATATAATTGCATAGGTTCTATTTTCACAGACTAAAAAGTGCGTCACGGATAGTCTGTCGTCTTCGCAGGGCTTAGGAATACAGGCACGATGTATGTATGTACTTATGTACTGCTAATAGCCACAGTCATCATTCAAACAGTTTGACAAGTTTCAACACATTTACATACAACTTGCCGCATCGCTTCGCGCCTCCAACCGACTACAAACGACTTAGGTATAAGAAGGAACAGTAATCTTCTGATAAGGATCTTCGATAAAAACAGGGGTCTATAAACTTGGCCGAAACTTGATAATTTGCAGATATGACGCCTTGCCTACTGAGACTGCGGAGCTAGGGTTAAAATACAAACATAATGTACCTACATAAATTTAATCAAGCCTGTATTCCGAAATGGGGTGGGTGAGAAACTCTACGTACCTAGATATACATGGTGCTCGTGAGCATTGCGAGAGATTTCAACCACGAATTCCAGAGGCTATAAGAAGTAATAAATGTTATATGA
>BHDV01017121.1:22912-50104 GCA_005406045.1 Adoxophyes honmai | reverse complement strand
AAAAAAAAAAAAAAAAAAAAATACAGCCGAATTGAATACCTCCTTTTTTTGAAGTCGGTTTAAAAGGTGCATATGGCCTGACCTAAAGATAAGGGTTTTGTTAGCTATATTAGCGGGACCATGTTTCATAAGGGTAGGGTGTTTCAGGGAGAGCAATTTAATGTGTATGAAGTTTCCTATCCCTATTGGGGTGTGAGACACAAAACAATTCCAAACTGCGTTTCTGCGATGCTTGTCTTGCTTATTACTTTTATTATTAAACCCTCTTATACTCAGAGGAGGCCTGTGTTCTCAGAAACGTATAAAAAAAGTGTTTTACTAACACGCGACAAGGCATGTCCGTCAGAACAACCATCTCTTATTAAACAGCTAATCCTCTGTAATGGCCAATTACTTATTTTAACATATCCTGCGGACCCCTTTGTCTTGAAGATATTGCCAAGTTTCGCACGGCATCCGACCGTGACAACCACGCCTTGGTAGACCATCTGCCAAGTTCCATAGAACCAGACGCGCCGGTGTCTTGGTCTTGAAAATTAAAAACTAATATTAGAAACACTGGCCAAAAAAAAAGTTCGATTTATGGTCTCAAAAAAAGTTTCGCAAGAAACACTGGCCGAAAAGAACAGGTTTCAATCGGAGGATTTAATGCTGGCCGGTTTTCGCGGAATGCGAAAAAAATAAAAATTGTTTAGCGAAAGGCCTTTCGTATTTTGAATTTTGACGTCTACAAACGCGCGTTCGGAACTTCGAAATGGCGGGAGTTTGAAAAAGTTTTGTAACTGTCCTCTTGATGGTTTTACGGTTTTTCTTGTAAAATGAAATAACAAAGTGCAATGATACGCGTATTATTTACGATGATAAATGTACTGTTTTGGTGGCCGGTGTGGTTTGCGGCGGCGGTGCAGACTTTGACTATAGACACGCAACTTGGGACGTCGATTGAAGGTAAGAAAAAAAATAAGGACTTATTTTTTATTATTACTGTGTGGTGTCGGGTTTTGAACGTCTCTCCTTTCCTTCTGTGTCGTTGAGGCAACTAAGGAAATACTTAGACTTTAGGTGACCGTCTTTACAAATTTTGAGTTCAAGGAAGTAAACAAGTTAATTCTTACGGGTACTTACCGACAAAAAATCCACGAAATACAAAAAATGAAAGCAAAAACAGACACAGATAGAGTACAAAAGCAGACTTACCCCTTACTTAAGGGATCTCTTACAGCCAACCTTCGCGCTTTGAGAGACAGAGTAATCTTGATTACTCGAGACCGACAAAAAGAGAGACTTAAATTAAACATGGTGAAATATCCCTTTTTTTTTACAAATAAACTCTGATAACAAAATAAAGTAATAATATTATTATACCTACTAAATAAATAAATAAATACAGAGACTAAAAAATATGCGTTCTTGTGCCGTTTTAGCTCTTATTTATTACCTACGGATTCATATAAAGCGTATTTCAAATGGCTCTTGCCGATACCCCGACTTTTAAGAAGTAAACAAATGTTGCAAGATAAAAAAATCCAACAAAAACAGTAAACGAGTTAACTCCAGTTTGCGACCTTGCCCAATTACTTTAATAACATCATTGTTAACAAAATAGCTGCGGATCCGGAATATCTCATTTTGTATAAGTGGTGATACTTAGGTACTAATAAATACTTAAGTTAGTTAGTTTTATTGACATTGTAGTAAATTGTTTCCTGCGGCAATTCTGCAACTCTTTTCACTAATCCGATACTTTTGGCCGTCTGGTTTGGGGTTTAATAATAACACCTCTACATTTCTTCCGTGGCTATCGTAAGAAGTGAATAAGGAATTAAGTTGAGGTATTGTAGACGACGGGATAGCAACTTTTCATTATTGTATAGGCCCTTCTAAACGGGCCACATTTTACTGCAATTTGTGGCCGGGCAACTATGTGCATCTTGCTTTATACTCCGTTTTTTTTGGGTTGAGAATTTTAACTGTCAAATCCTTACACATTTTTGAGTAATCCCAAGATATCGGCGCAAATTATTTGATGTTTGATTTAAGAGCATTATAACAAACAATGTTAAGTGTATTTGCATAAATCATTTCCAGTTTTACTAATGAATTCCAGAGATAATTTCAAATTGTGTCCGTTGAAATTCTCAACCCAAAAAAAACGGAGTATAGTGTATGAAGTAAGAGCAAAGTAGCAATAGTTGCCGACAACAAATTGCAGAAAAATATTGCCCGTTTAGAAGGGCCTTATTAAGTAGCAAACCCGGTGAACTTTGTTCCGCCAATGAGGTTTTTGTCTGAGTCATGCTACATTTTTTGCCACATCCCCAAGAACGGCATAAAACGTATCGTATATCCATCTCCTGGTTTTAATCTGCCACCCCACCAATTTTCAGTGTATTAACTAACACGACTTTATTTTATACGTATAGATTTTACTGTATTTTTATCTAATTTACTCGTGTGGTGCCGGGTTAGAATAGCACCTTCACCTTTCTTCCCGTGGGCGTCGTAAAAGTCGACTCTGGGAAAGGGTTAATGTATTGTGGGCGATGGGCTAGCAAACTGTCACTGCAATATCACGTTTTGTCATGGTTACCCTGAAATTGCTAAACGTAGCACTGGATTTTTGAATTCATGTGCTCTGCCTACCCCTCTTGGGAATACAGGCGTGAGAATATGTATGTATGTATTTACACTGTACAATCCCCGGCATCCAACGTGGCAACATTTTGAATATAAATTGTATTTTTCGTTTTTATTCAACAGACTGCTTCGACCGCATATCGATCGGCGAACAACTCTACCCAGACGCCATCTATCGGAATTTAACGGAACTAACAACTCGCGAGTGCGAGCAGCTCTGCAAGCATGACAAGCAGTGCCAGACCTACGACTATGGGTAAGCGGTTTTATTGTTTGGCGGGAGAAGGCGCTACTAGTACTTTAGTTTGTACAATAGATGGCGTTCAATGATCCATAGATCTTTTTAATTTTAAAAGATAATAAACACGGATTTTACAAACAATTTTAGAATTACAATTTACGTGCATCGTATTTATAAAAACTTTTTTAAACTTCTGTCTTAATCGAAAATAGATTGACGCTTTGTATCGGGCTTAGAATAAAATCTCTCCATTTCGTCCGAATGTCGTAAAAGTAAGAGGCTATTAAGGAAATTATGTTGTGGTATATTATGGGCGACATGCAACCAGTTACTTTAGCGCCTCTTAACTTAATATCTAAAAAATATTCTAGAAATGGCTACGAAAAGTGAAATAGTCATGTCATAGAAGTACCTACTTAGAATTTTGTAAAACCATACGTAATATCGAAAAAGACAGTTTCAGATACAGTTTGAGCTAACAGTCTTACATTTTTTACAGAGTCGGAGCAAAAGGGAACGCAACATGCAACCTCAGTACTTTAGGAGAGAAGGAGCTTCGTGACCAGACCCTCATTCGGAGACACCCTGACTACGACATCTACGTCCGTCGCATCCAGTGCGAGCAAACCCCCCCATCCCCCATAGAACCACAGTTCGATGAAGAAAATCCCCCCCTCCATAGACCAGTCTTCAGACCAGATGAGGACGAGCCCAAAAACCCTCTATCTGATGACTATCTCACTGATCTGCGACCTTTTGAGACCAGGCCAGACTACCACAGGCCTACAAGGCCTTACAACAACCACATAGACACCGATAGACCTGATGATTATGACAATTCCAAACCAGATTTCGATAGGCCGCCTAGTTATGGTTCACATACCCCTCCTGAGATACCGTTTCGGCCTGAAAGGCCTTATAGACCAGGTTCCTTTAGACCTGATCCACCTTTTAGACCAGACGACCCATACAGACCAGAAAGGCCTATGAGACCACATGACCCGTATAGACCTGAAAGACCAGAGGACTATAAACCTATCAGGCCTTTAAGACCCAGTGATCCATATGGTCCCAATAGGCCACATGATGACCCTTACAAACCAGACAGGCCATTGAGACCACATGACCCTTATGGAGAAAGGCCACATGATCCGTATCACCCTGACAATCCAATGAGACCTGAGGATACTTACAGGCCTAGACCAGACCCATACAGGCCACAAAGACCACCACACCATGACTCTTTTAGACCTGAGTATCCCAATAGACCTTACAACCAAACCCGTCCAAAACCAGACCCTTACGATGAGCTCCAGTTCCAAGATCATTACGGTAGACCACCACGTCCAGACCCTAGCATGTGGAGACCTGATCCCCACTACCCACCATCACCACACGATGATGTCCCTGACTTATATGGCCCGAAACCAAGACCAGAAAGACCTCCTTATAAGCCAGAAGAACCAGAATACCATTACATTCTAAGACCTAATAAGAAACCGCCACCAATTCAAAATGATTACAATAAGCCTTCGGAACCATATAAGCCAAATAAGCCTGATTATGAACATGATCGACCTGATCCCTACGCTCCAAATAAACCGGATCCGTATCCTGAAAATACTGATACTGGGTATGGAAATAAGCCAATACAAGACTACCCAAATAAGCCACAATCTGATCCTTATAATACCAGGCCAGGGCCTTCAGGTCCACCTGTCAGACCTTATAGACCGAATAGGCCTTACGAGAACCCCTCTAGGCCAGAAAAACCTAGCTACAGTTACACAGGCCAATATGCAAGTGGTTACGGACAGAACCAAGATAATTCTATATATTTAGAAATTTATGATCCACCACGACCCTACAAGCCAAAACCAATCAAAGACAGACCAGAAAATTCTAACCAAGGTTATGGTCAAAATTATGGTTACGAAAATTTCGACTCCAGTAGCTATTCTAGTGCGTATGGTCCGATACATAATAGTCACTTGTATTATGGTACCCATGGCCTAACTGGATTATATGGGCAGAACTATAATAGACCAAGTCAAGGTGAAAGGCCTCAAAAACCGGGATATGGTCAAAGTCAAGGTTATGGTGGAAGTCAACAGGACCAATCTTATGGGTCTCAATCTATTGGATACGGAAACCAAAAACCATCATACGGTGGCAACCAAGCTTCGTACGGCCAAAACGATTATAACAGCAACCAATATGGGAATCAAAATTATGGTGCCAACCGCCCTACCTACGGCCAAGAGAAACCATCGTATGATCAGGATAAACCAGCTTACGGAAGTAACCCAGAAAAACCATCATACGGTGGAACCAATTCTAAACCTCAAGGCGGTTATCAAAAACCATCATCAGGTTATAATGACAATACGGAGAATTCCTACAACCAAAATTCTGACGACAACCAAAAACCTGGCTATGGTAAACCGGATAATGATTCCAATTACAGACCAGATGTGAGACCAGTGTATGAATATGAACTGGAGAAGCCTGGAAACGCACCTAGTTACATTGTCAGGCCAAATGGTGATGTGGTGACGTCTAGGCCTGTGACAGTCGGGGATTACGGTAGGCCTGGGTACGGGGTAAAACCAGCTTATGGGGAGAAACCGGAATATGATTCCCCTGGATATGGGGGTAAACCAGACTATGGCGAAAAGCCGGGGTATGGCAATGCTCCAGGTTACGGGGAAAAGCCAGCCTATGGGGGGAAACCGGAATATGATTCCCCTGGATATGGGGGTAAACCAGAATATGGGGGAAAACCAGACTATGGGGGGAAGCCAGAACCGGGGTATGGCAATGTTCCAGAATATGGGGAAAAGCCAGACTATGGGGGGAAACCGGGGTATGATTCCCAAGGATATGGGGGTAAACCAGACTTTGGATCTTCACCAGGATATGGAGGTAGACCAGACGACGAGAAACCTGGGTACGGGATCTCCCCAGGATATGGTGATGCGGGATACAGAGAACCCGGGAAGCTGCCTAGCTACAAAGGTTAGTGGATTTATTTTAGCCACTGTCTATCCAGTGTTTGACAGGCTACTTCCATAGATCGACACCCTGCTTTTCATTTTGACTTTGATATAATCATTGGAGCAACGTCGGGCATTATGTTTTGATGATAACTGACTGTTTATAAGCGTCAATGTCAGAAGAATGACTCGTCTAAATAAAAGTGAATGAAAGATAAATAAAAACAATCACGATCGCTTCCTCTATGTAATGAAAATTACCAATACAAAAAGTATTTCTAACTATCGTCACACAGAGGACTAAATCAAGTTTGGTTTTAATAATAAATCAATAAAATTTTGAAAACGATACAGATAGAGTTTGTGAAAATAAAAGGTGAGAATGTGGTTTGTTTAAAATTATTTATATGGTAACTACATAATAATATCAATGGCCAAAGTGCTGACACTTCTTGTGTCGATAAACTAAAAACGAGGCTTTTATTTAGTCAAAATCATATTTTGGGTAACAGTGACATAAAAATAGTAGGTATAGGTTTAGTACTAAGACTTGTAAATATTCCCGCCATTTTCCATTCCCGCAATTCGTTGAGTGATGCATTTGGGCAGAACTTTTTAGTTTTATGACTTTAACAGCCTCATAAAATATTTCAAAAATCCTATAGGTGCTTATAAATGTTCGCCATTTTCAATTCCCGCAATTCGTTGAGTGATGCATTTGCGCAGAACTTTTTAATTCTATTACCTACTTCATAACTCTCATAAAATACTTAAAAATCCTAAAGGTGTTTTTAAATTATTGTGAAATGTTTTAGTGAAAACTGTGGATGTCTCTCTCTTTTTCACACGCGGAAGCAAGACGGCAAGATACTACCGTTCTCTACAAGGGTCCGACCAAAATTACCGTCTCATTTAAGAAGGCCGAATATCACAATGCTCAATAAATTAAGTAATTAATTAGGATACGGAAACGCGTTTACAGAAATAACTATTTGTTTTGGTCGCGTTTGAAGAAGATTAGCATAACATACGAGTATGTCTAAGTTTGTCCCGTGTGGTGCCGGGTTAGAATAGCACCTCCCCCTTTCTTCCCGTGGGTGTCGTAAGAGTCGACTCTGGGAAAGAGTTAGTGTCTTGAGGGCGATGGGCTAGCAACCTGTCACTGCAATATCACGATTAACCATCTGGTTACCCTGAATTGCTAAACGCGGCACTGGATTTTTAAATTCATGTGCTCTGCCTACCCCTTTTGGGAATACAGGCGTGATAATATTTATGTGCATAATTATGTATGTCTAAGTTTGTCATTAATACCTGACTCCGATGAAATTAGTGTTTGGCAGAGATTTTGACCCGCATGTTTTGATCGTGTGTTTAAGAATAATAAAAACTCCATTTCTTCCGCTGGTGTAAGAGGCGACTAGAACTTTGTATGTTATGTTTCTACCTTATCTTTATTACTTCCATGCCACACAGGGAAATATTTAGGCCCTGCGCAGACGACAGACTGTCCGCGACGGACTTTTTAATCAATGAAATTGAAAATAGAACCTATGGAATTATTATGTATGCAGTAACGCACACGACACACAAAAAGTCCGGCGCAGAATCCATACAATCCACGCAAACTTTTAGTGCGCCGCAGACTCGATCGCACAAAAAGTCTGTCGTCTGGTCTTAGACGGTATTGAATAAGTTCATTACATTTGACGGCCAGCGGTTAGATAACCTGACTGTGAAGCTTAAGGTCCCGGGTTCGATCCCCGGTCGGGGCAGATGTTCGTATGATGAATACGAATGTTTGCTTTCGAGTCTTGGATGTTTATCTATATATAAGTAAGTTTATCCGTTGTCTAGTACCCATAACACAGGCATTAAATTGCCTTCTTTGGGACTAGGTGATTGGTGTAAATATTGTCCAGTGATATTTATTATTATTATTACAACTTATCAAGTGCACGCAGACAGACTGCATAATTATACTTATTTAGTTAACAAATTTCACCAGCTATATGACCGCGTCGGTTGAGAGACCGCCAAAAACTCCATTGTTTTAACACAATTGACAAAAGCCAACGGTTAGTGTGACCTTACTACACATACATACATCACAGTATTCCCAAATGAGGTAGGCAGAGCACATGGAATGTTACACAGGAAAAAGCATACTATTTTACGTTTCGTAGCCAGATTGGGAGTTATACTTGATTTACAAATAGACGAAAGCGGTTTAATAACGATAGGTTGCCTGATGTGTAATTAAATCTTTAAAAAGGCCACAAAAAGTAAAATGGTCGGACTTTAGTGCACCGCAGAGTCGATCGCTCAAAAAATCTGTCGTCTGCGCAGTAATAGTCGCTTTAGGGAAGCGAGGGGCTTGATGTAACTGGGGTAAGAAGTAACTGGCTCTTTTCACTAGGACCTTAAACTATATTAACCTATTTTTTGACCCGATTTGATCCTTCAACCATGCCGCATTATGTTGCCATGGCCGGTGCCCCGCCAGCCGGCGCAGTTAGCAAAACTGCATTATGCGCTTCATTTTTGCCATGTAACGTATTATTGTACAGACGGAAAATTTTGGTTTGCACTATCATTATAGACTAATTTTAAATGTTATGTATCTTATTTACATTCAAATTTATCTATCTTCGACAACGTGTAACAGTTTTTGAGATTTCTAAATTGTTTAAATAGTTATCTTCATAAATTTTAAAAATCATACCATGGGGCAAGTTTTAACAAAATCCCGGGGCTTGTTGTAACGAGTTATTACAAGCCTCGATTTTTATAAAGTGCAATACTTTGTTAGATAGATATTAAAAAGATATAATTACGAAGCATATCCTAGATATAAATAATTCCATTACTTACTGTGTTTCAAAAATGCCTTAATGCTTAGAAATAGTGATTAACTTAATAAAACTGTTAATTAAGAATTCTTAGGTGTCGATTACATAAAAATTGTATTTATGTAAATTTTTGATGAAAATTACATAATACCTACTTTAGAAAGATGCCAATTTTGCTAAAAATAATCATTACTGTGGTTTTTTTTCGTCGTTACTACTTGCCTCGGTAGTTGTTACAACTTGCCCCAAGTACGGGTTAAGTTGTAACACCGGACTTCTTCTAGAAAATAATTTATTTTGAAATAATGAACAATAGTTATGGTACTATTTTTACTTAATTTGGTAGAAGAAGAGTTACCACATCCCTTCATATTAATTTTGTAGCAATTTAATCAATGGATCTCGAGAAATATTAGTTTTCATGAAAACTGTTACAACAAGCCCCTCTCTCCCTACTTGAAAAAGTTACACAGAGAACATGAGATCTAAAAGCGGTTTAGATCTTTACTTGGAACAGAAAATGACGTAATCTAACCTCCATTGACCATCACGGGTCGTGGTTTTCTGACATAATGGTGATAAAATGGTTCCTTTTAATTCTGTGATATCAAGGGCAAGGACGTTAGCATACATACATGCATACATGTTTAGTCATCATAATTAAAGAATTCAAAATTCAAAACTTTAATTATTTATGCCAATAAACTCCTAAGAGCACTTTTACATGTAATTTTCGAGTCTACCAGCGCTTCGAAAGACCATCATTGCCAAGAAGAATGCGCCGCAAGAAACTTGGCAAAAAGTTTTTTTTTCAAAATACAAGTTTTTTAGAAAGTTAAATTTTTTACAAAATATATTAATAGTAATAAAATGGCTAGGTATTATTGGTTATTGGTTAGGCCCCGTGTGGTGCCGGGTTAGAATAGCACCTCCCCTTTCTTCCCGTGGGTGTCGTAAGAGTCGACTCTGGGAACGGGTTAGTGTATTGTGGGCGATGGGCTAGCAATCTGTCACTGCAATATCACGTTTAACCATCTGGTTACCCTGAATTTGTTAAACGTGGCACTGGATTTTTGAATTTATGTGCTCGGCCTACCCCTCTTGGGAATACAGGCGTGAGAATATGTATGTGTATGTATGTGCTATTATTATAGTTTTGTCTGTGTCTGTGTAAGTAGTTCTACCTGCCCTGTTCGGGAATACAGGCCTCATGAATCAAGTCTGTATTCCCGAACAGGGCAGGTAGAACTATGGAATGATCACCGGTTAAAGTCATCTTAAGTATGTTGTATGCAATAAGTCTAAAATAACATAACAAAATTGGCCGATGGAAGAAATCCGGTTGGTTTTTGCCATCTAATGGGCATAATGGAAGGTCTAAACAATTTAGCTTCAGTCTGTGGCTTGTAATTTACCATTCGCATGGAGTTTTGGTGCAAGTGACAAGCGAGTAGCGGATAAACTAATAAAACATACAATCACGCATGTGTTCCCAAACGTGACATAGACAAAAACATACATACAAACATACATACCTACATATTCTCACGCCAGTATTCCCAAGGGGGGTAGGCAAAGCACATGAATTCAAAAATCCAGTGGCACGTTTAGCAATTTCAGGGTAATCAGATGGTTAAACGTTAAACGTGATATTGCAGTGACAGTAGCCCATCGCCCACAATACACTAACCTTTTCCCAGAGACGACTCTTACGACACCCTCGGGAAGAAAGGGGTAGGCGCTAGTCTAACCCGACACCACACGGGACAAAAACATGATTATGACTATTTCACGCTTCGCTGCCACTTCTAGCATAGTTTTAGGTTTGCAAGCAGATGGAAGAGGTTGAATAATAACAGATTGCTAGCCTGTCGCCTAAAGCATACCTAAACCTATTTCCTTAGACGACTCTTACGACATCCACGGTAAAAAAGGAGAAGGGTTATTCTGACCCGACGCCACAAAGTAAAAGTGCTACTTTTAAAAATCGTCTCCTTTATAAAAAAACGTGATTAAAATGATGATAGGAAGAAGAAAACAAAAACTTTACACGTTATTTACATTTATTCAAGTGTTAAATGAAAAAAACTTCACGAATTCAATCTTGAAAAATGCCAATGTCTATAATACCGAATTGTGCCGAAATACCAATCGGTTCAGGAAGAAATAGGTTAGACGACTCGAACCTTTTATGTAAACCTCTCACAGTGTCATCTATGAGCAAGCCTCTGAACTACTCATCTGCATAGAACAGAGTTAAGGAAAGCACCGACAGATGGCACTGTTCTCAAAATTAATGTGATCGTGTCTTGCCAGCAAGTCTCTTGTAACTTGCGCCAAAAATACGAGATAAGACATCAGATATCAGAAATCTTTGCATAATTGTGTACAAAAGTTATTGTTAACGTTATATCATGGTGCTGTGGCCTTCTGTTCACTGCAAACTGTTAAAGTTTTCATCATGGCGTCACATGGTGAGAAATTAATTGTAAAAATAATTTACATACATACCTACTACATTTAGTCTATAATCCCAAACGGGGTAGGCAGAGAACAGAGTCAAAATGACGCGTGAAAAGCGCGTTTTGCTATTCTAAGCCTACTTCTTATTAACTACATTAGGGTCTCACCAAACCAGTCGACGTCTTTTTGGCATAACGCGGGTAGAAAAGGCTTTATGTCAACGCGATAAGGGCGAACAAGACGTCAATTGGCTCGGCTCGCGAGGCCGAGAATGGCCGAGCCAATTGACGTCTTGTTCGCCCTTATTGCGATGACATAAAGCTGTTTCTACCCACGTTTTGCGGAGAAGGCGTCGACTGGTTTGAAAGAAAGAAAGAAAGAAAAATGTTTATTTTTAGGTTCAAACCATCACCATACAAAAGTAACCAAAATAAATAAATAAAAATCTTACAACTATGACAGTATGTCTTGGTGACGCAAGTGAACCGAAAAATGGGCCTTCGCTCAGCATGAGTTGCTGCATCAGTAAGGTGCAGCAACGCTGGTTTTCAGCGAAGCCCTGAAATGTGCGTAAGCGTCGGAGAAAACCAGACCAGATTACACTTATATGTATAACAATGATCTATGCACTCAGTACAACGCACTATCCACCATTGCATTCCCCAAGCTATACATTACATTTAAAATTAAAATAAAAAAAAATAAAAAAAATTAAAATGCCAGACGCCAAACAGCCCCGCACACGCACACGTAAGCTCATTTATCTATTATGACATGTATAAGGACTAGACACCGCATGGACTGACAATATACAATAATGTCTAGCTGGAACTCTTCTGGTTAGCTAGTAGGATTTTTTTTAAGTTATTTTTAAAAGAACTGATAGAGCTGATATTCCTTATCGGTGGAGGAATATTGTTCCAGCATTTCGTGGCTGCATACCGGAAGCTTCCGCGGAAAGCAGCCGTACAGTGTCTAGGAAACAGTAACCTAGTGGCCGATCTGACCTGACCTGAGTGGTTTGGTGAGACCCTTACACATACCTACATCACGTTTGTCTATTCCCTATATGTAGAGCACATCAAACCCTTGGCGCGTATTACCGTGCTAAAAGCTACAGAAAAATGAGAATCGTATTTTTGAGTTCCTCTGCTACTACAATGAATCCCAGAAAAACAAAAGCCAGTCGGCCAATTTGAATTTTAAACAGATTGCAAAAAGGGAGATATCAATTAGACTGTTTTTTATCTAGATATTTCTTTGGCTCAGGATGACTTCGGCCACAGTTCCATTTCGTCACCTTCTTAAGTCGTTCTCATTCGCATATGGTCTACTGTTCCGATTCGCCAGCATTCCTATGTCGTCACTTCCCTACTTCGTCCGCTTTCCTACGTGGGCCTCTGTATCAACTCGTTTACATTCGTAATTAGACTACAATGCCAATTCGTCAACATTCCTAATTAGTCTACAGTGTCAACTCGTCAACATTACTATTTAGACCACAGTGCCAACTCGTCAACAATTACTATTTAGACCACAGTGCCAACTGGTCAACATTCCTATTTAGACCACAGTGCTAACTCGTCAACTATGTATACATACACTTAGCAAAATTATCATTACTTATTCAAGTGTGGTGCCGGGTTCGTGCCAATGGGACCAATTTCAAGTTATACCCTTTCGATTAAAAAAAAAAAATTAAAATCGGTCCACGGGTCTCCGAGCTATCGAGTAACATACACAAAAAAAAAATTGGTCGAATTGAGAACCTCCTCCTTTTTGAAGTCGGTTAAAAAGCACTGCCTTTTAGTAGACTACTTTATCGTTTTTATCGTACCACTGTGGTAGGAATGCGGACGAGTTGGCACTGTGGTCGATATAGGAAGGCGGACGAGTTGGCACTGGTGATGCTGACCAAGTAGCACTGAGGTCGATATCAGAAAGTGGACGAGTTGGCACTTTGGTCGAAATAGGAATGTAGACAAAAATAGGATATTGACGATATCAGAAAGTGGACGAGTTGGCACTGCGGTCAAAATAGGAATGTAGACAAAATGGGGTATTGACGACATCAGAAAGTGGACGAGTTAGGAAGGTGACGATTTAGGAATTGTAGGCTGACGACTTGGCACTGTGGACGACTTAAGAAGGTGACGAAATGAAACTGTGGCCGAAGTCATCCTGAGCCATTTCTTTTTGTGAGCGGCCAGTTAAGGTCGAGCTCATGGTTGTGTTGAATACTATGGTATATAGATATAGTATAAAAATTCCAGATAGCCGGATATCAGATTATTTTTTTATCGCATTCTCATAATAGGATCCACATACAATAGGCTAGATGACTAGAAAAAACTATTTAGTCCGTCAGATAGACTACGAAAATATATTGTACCTATATTTTTTTTTTGATTTGACAGACGAAATAATGACGATAATACAGAGCCTAAAAGTTTCGCGTGACGTCACGTTTAAATAAAATTGTACTGATTTTTACTCGAACGTGACGTCACGAGCCCCTACTCAGGAAGTTTGATGATCTGTACCTACCTTTGTCGATGTTTAGTCATTTGATAAAAGAAAAAATATATCTGTCATATTTTTCCATAATCTAACGAACGGAGTAATTAGAATGATATATTTTAAACCCTGCCTCATCTCTATTGCTAGTTCGCGTCTTTTCTGTTGACATGACAAAAGTCAAGGGTTTTACAGCCAATAATAGAGTACAGTATTACCAAACAAAGAATGCTCCACGATATATCTGCGTAGTAAATCAGTTTTGTGGAGCGGGAAACTTCGATCTACCAATGATAAAAGAGAATATTTCGCGCGCTGAACACTTCCGTTGTGATTGGTTATTGATTGAAGTCTCAGACAGATGACTCATGACAGATGTCTAGCACCCCAGCGCCAATTGCGTCGAGTAGCCGACAAAGTTTGTATGCATGGCAAGCAAAATTGTGCCCAGAGCGTTTCTAAATAAAGTTCAATATAGATAAATTAAACGTTCGGCTACTTTCGGATATCGTTCTGCGTTTCTCAGCGCAGACGGTAACAGCCGATATGACTTATTTTCTTGGGAATACTGTAGACGACTACTAAAACTATTTACTTAGTCCGTCAGATAGATTACCAGAAAAAAAATAAAGACATGGTTTTTTTATTTTCTTTGAGAAACAAAATAATGATACAGCGCATAAGGGGAAATGATGCGGTCGTATTTCCATACACACGTAGTAGTTGTGCAAACGTTCCGCTGGCGGCGCTGTCTCAGTTTCCATACAACTTTGCGATAATTCGCAAGCGACATCGTTATCGACTGCACGATCGTTTTGAACACACTGGACGTACTGTTTTCTTACCACAGGTTAAGTAGCTGCAGTCACTTGTGGAAGTACCATCACGAACAGGGATTGTTGAGCCACTTACCTATGTTTGTAACTTGGTCGTGTAATACTAATCCAATAGCTGACATCTAGTCGGTCACATCGGTCATTGATTACACGTCTAAATTGCGAACAGTGGCAAGTGGCTCAACAATCCCTGTTCATGACTCTACCTAATATTGTCCATACATTGAACATTTCTACCGTGAGACTCACTCATCTTGAAAATTTTACGGATAACTCACGTTTAATAAATCGAGCTTAGCTCGACATGTTTCGGGCTAATTCGTAGCCCTTCATCTAGGAGCCGCGGCGGCTGCTGCTGCCAAACGCAAGAGCAGTCGCGCGAAGAGAGCGGTGGCGCGCAGTGCGCGTTTGGCAGCAGCATCCGCCGCGGTGCCTAGATGAAGTGCTACGAATTAGCCCGAAACATGTCGAGCTAAACTCGATTTATTAAACGTGAGTTAGCCGTAAAATTTTTAACATTGTCCATACAACTCATTCCCTTGCTAGTATGGTCACCGTATGATACTGATGGATGGCACTGTCTCAACCTCCTTTGTTATGTCGGTAAAAAAGCATCAGAACATCTTAAGTTCAAACAAATTGTTAGTAACGACTTCCTTACTATTGTTGTGCCAAAATCAAGGCGGCAGTGAACTTGGCTGTCTTGTGCTCGTTTTTAGAGTTCCTTAGGTCATTGGGATTTGGGAGCGGAACCCTTGTAGTAACAACTAGCGCCAATCGTCGAGTAGTAGAACTTCTATAAAATGTTACGTCATCAAGTGTCACTCAAATTGTGCTGATGAAGTTTCGACGTTCGGTTGCAAGGCGATTAGCTGTGTCCACACCAGTGCGCTTTCGCGTTCACCTTGCGTCTTCCTCTGACGCATGCCCTTGCCCGTGTAACCATCAACCACAGCGCATGCCGCCAGCGCGTCTTCATTGTGGACGGATCTAGTTTCAGCGCATGCGCTGTGGTTGCACGGGCATGCGTCAGAGGAAGACGCAAGGTGAACGTGAAAGCGCACTGGTGTGGACATAGCTATTAACACACTACCACGCGCCACACTGCATGTTGCGTGTCGTTTTCGTATTAAGCCCTGCGCAGACGACAGACTATCCGCGACGGACGTTTTAGTCTGTGAAAATAGAACCTATAGAATTATATAGGTATTCCGTAACGCACACGACGCGCAAAAAGTCCAATGCACAATGCGTACAATCCACGCAGACACTGCACAGACTCGATCGCACAAAAAGTCTGTCGTCTGCGCTAACCCTAATTATTTGATAAAATTAAATCACAGATTTATATCGAACTAGATGACTCAAGTGTATGTACTTTGCGTGCCAAAATGGAAGCAAAATAAAAGCAATGCTCCTCCTTTGACTCAATTTAATTTACTTTTATAACACTTAGATTAGGTTTAACTGCCTAGAGACAGGATAATTTGAATAAGGTGGCATCATCTTTGAATGGGTTTCACTGGGACTGTCAATTTCAATCTTTAAAGCGCCCATGTGACGATACCTACCGTCGAGAAAAACTGACACGCTTGGTTTTCATACAAATGCAGGAACTCGCGGTATCTAGTTCAATATAAGTCTGTGTGATAAACAAAAAAACATGAGTCTCATATTTTTCCATAATCTTACATACATATACATACATATTCTCACGCCTGTATTCCCAAAAGGGGTAGGCAGAGCACATGAATTCAAAAATGCCAGTGCCACGTTTAGCAATTTCAGGGTAATCAGATAGTTAAACGTGAGATTGTAGTGACAGGTTGCTAGCCCATCGCCCACAATACACTAACCCTTTGCCTGAGTCGCCTCTTACGACACCCACGGGAAGAAAGGGGGAGGTGCTATTCTAACCCGACACCACACATAATCTTACATACGGACTAGTAATTAGAATGTTATATATTAACCTCAGAATCTACATATTATGCGTATTATGCTGGCTGCTTTTTTGACGGGTCGAATCGTCCCTAGTTTTTCAACCCTTCCGAAGGGCATTTTTTTTTTCTTTATTACATTTTAATGTCCCCTATATTTCCGCGTATTTATCTAAACTACATTTATCCGGCCACAAAATAGAGGCGTGATGTCTTTTTCTAACCATCAAAACATTTAAAAGCTATAGCCTTGGTGATTTTTATCGTTTTTTAAGACACGTGCCATGTAGAGTCGGGATTAAAGTAACATCTCGCTCCATTTCTTTCGTGGATGTCGTAAGAGGCGACTAAGGAAATTATGTTTGGGTGTAGTGCCAGGCTAGCAACCTGTCACTGTTATACTTTTTTTATGATATGCTAAAAGTGGCTACGATACTCGAAGTAGTCATGGTTTTGATTACATGGTTTCGTGTGCTCTGGTTACCCCTTTGACTCGGAAGGACTTTCTTTGTACATACATACGTACATGTCGTAGGTACATACATATTCTCACGCCTGTATTCCCAAGAGGGGAAGGCAGAGCACATGAATTCGAAAATCCAGTGCCATGTTAACCAATTTCAGGGTAACCAGATGGCCCAACGCCAACGTGACATGTTGCTAGCCCATCGCCCACAATACACTAACCCTTTCCCAGAGTCGACTCTTACGACACCCACGGGAAGAAAGGGGTAGGTGCTATTCTAACCTGGCACCACACGGGACTTTCTTTGTCTGTTCCGTTTCGCGTGAGCGTGGAAAAGGTTTTTGAATTTCGAACACATCCGTAAATTATGGTGCACCTAAATTACAAAAAAAAAAAACAAATATCCATATCCATACTTCCTTACAGATGTAGTGAGAAACTATTTTCCTTCGGAAATGTTCGGAAAAGTTCGTATTTATTGTTTTATTACTTAAAACAATTACAATCATTATTTAAAACTGGATATTTACCATATAATATACGGAATGAATTCCCTTTAAAATGGGTACCGAATCTATTTCAGAGAAAACGATAAATACGAACTTTTCCGAAAATTTACGAAGGAAAATAGTTACTCACTACATCTGTACTATTATTATAAATGTGAAAGTGGGTTTGTTTGTTTGTTTGTCCGTCTTTCACGGCTAAACGGGGCGACGGATTGACGTGATTTTTTGGATGGAAATAGTTGAAAGGATGGAGAGTGACATAGGTTACTTTTTGTCTCTTCATAACCCTTTCCTGAAATACTTCTTAACGCGAGCGTAGCCGCGGGCAAAAGTTAGTACGTTATGAAACTGACATACATACACATACATATTCTCACGCCTGTATTCCCAAGAGGGATAGGCAGAGCACATGAACTCAAAAATCCAGTGCCACGTTTAGCAATTTAAGAGTAACCAGATGGTCAAACGTGATATTGCAGTGACAGTGAGGTTGCTAGCCCATCGCCCACAATACACTAACCCTTTCCCAGAGTCGACTCTTACTACACCCACGGGAAGAAAGGGAGAAACAAACTTAATAGCGAGTATAGGTGAAAAACTTTAACAAATCACGTTCATTGTGTGAGTAGGTAATGTGTGAGAATAGACATTCTATATTTTTTTTAATTTGTAACATACTTATCGTATGGTTTACAAACTCATTTTTTGTATTTTTCAAGTTTGATTATTCTTGTTCACTTAAGATTGACACAACTGCCACGATGAGATATAAACATTTTTTAATATTAAATGATTCACTTTGTATTTTTGCGTCGTTCATTCAAACAGTACACAACTACATAACTGCAAGTGACTTAGGTACTTAAGTTTTTCACCTACACTTACGGCTTTAAGAGAATTACGAAGAACATCACTCCCACAATACTTAGGTACGTCATATAATTCATAGAAATGTATAATTGCTTGGCGTATTCGGCTGCAATCTGAGTTACAAGGTCGTCTTGCTCAAGTTGAAAATTAGCCCTTTTTGCATTAGAACCTTTTTGCATTACGGCGTACCACAATGGTCGGATATATTAGGTTTTTGCTTATAAATCCTTTTTTTAGAGACAATAGACTCGGCGGTCTGTTATCGGGTGTAATCGGCTACGTTGGCGTGGTGTGGATGTGTCATTATTATTATTATGTTTTTTTTTTTAGTTTATAGAATACGTGGGATAAACTAGACTAAAAAAAGGATACTTACAGTGATTATTTTATGGATCATGTTTAGTCTTTGGTGGTGATGGAAAAAATAGGAATATTTATTTTTATATTTTACAAGATTGAAAACTAATAAGCTAATACTAATGGGTTTAAGTATTCTTTAGGCGATAGGCTAGCAACCTGTGACTATTATTCTATCTCTTACATCTGTTCTCAAACCCAAAATGATGCTAGAAGTGACTGCGAAGCGTGAAATAGTCATAATCATGGAAATGTCTATTTAAGGTTTCGTGTGCTCTGCCCTTCTCATTTGGGAACATCAGGCGTGATTATATTAAGTTTTTGTATGCATGGAAAGCAATATCTTACTGGCAAATAAATTGCTAAATGTAATTCATTTAACCGATTGGAATTGGTTTTTATTTCAGACTAGCTTTCCGCCCGCGGCTTCGCCCGCGTGGAACTCGGTTATATTGCGGTATAAAGCACAACTATAAGAAAACTTCTCGTCTGAAACGACACACAGCGCCATCGATCTATCATCTATCGATCGGTCATCGATCTATATCGATCTATCATCGATTGATATCGATCTATCAAGCAAACTTTATTTTTGTTTTCCCTCGGGAACATCAATTTTTCCGGGATAAAAAGTAGCCTATTATTTAATCCGGACTTCTATCTTTACGTCTGCAAAATTTCAAAGCAATTGGTTCAGAAGTTACGGCGTGAAAGCGGAACAAACAAACAAACAAACTCACTTTCTGACTTATAATATTAGTAACGGATAAAGTAGCTCACAACATATAAAAATAGAATTTTTATGACTATGATAAATGGCCACTTTTAGCAATTGTAACTATTGGGCAATAAAAATAACAACACTAAGTGTTGTGCTAAAGTTTCGTACTGATTATAAAAGTATAACTTCGCATTAAAAACACGTAATATTGACACTGCTAATTTGATGATATTTGTGTAATGCAAACTTCATGTTTTCTAATTTCTAAGACTTTTCAATTAAATTATTAACATTCGATTTTAGAAATAAGTCACTTTTCTCTCATTCTTTAAACTGTATTCTAATTTCGGCGTTTCTCCAACATTTTCTAAAAAAACGTTAAGTAAAACATAAAAAATCGAAATTGCAAATATCGCAGCGTATCCACACAAATCTGCCGCAGCATTTCCATTCACATATAAGCTTATGTCAGACAATGCTGCCATTCAGTAGTGCGATGGAACGCCGCCTCCGCTGACCCATATACATACAAACACACAAACAACTCAACATCTAAAACAATCCGTAACACAAAAAAAGAGTAACAAATGCACATCAAACTTTTGGAACCGAAAATCAAATAAAAACCCACGACGGAAACAAATGAACATCGAAGTTTACGAATGAGTTTGAAAAAAGAATAAAAATGTGCAACGAATTCAAAAGTGACAGTGACATTTTTAGTTGATGTTTTAACGAGTGTCGTTTGTTAGTGGAGTGATGGTATCGCGGACTGTGTGTGTGTGAAAATGCGTGTGTTGACGACTTTTCTGTGCCTGTGTGCGTGTGCTTTTGGATCTAGGGTCATACTTGTGGAAAATGCGCCAAGTACGTATTAATTTCGGTATTAGATACATAAGTTATAAACAACGCGCCTGTATTTCCAAAGTCCGGTAGAGCGTATGAACTGCTACACAGGATTTGCTTTTCGGGGCCATTTTCAACAATTTTAAGGTTAAAGCTGGACAAAAGACGCACAAATTCTGACTACTTGCTAGCCTTATGCCTGTCATAGTCTAACTCCTTAGTTTTTGCTATTCTTAAGTGAAACACGTTTTTTTATATGGTTCGAATTACCTCGACGTTTCGGCCGCGTTACAGCAACCGTGGTAAGGAGTAGGCGGTCGCATTAACGCGACCGAAACGTGAAGGTAATTAAAACATTTGATAAAAAAACGTAATTGAGTCCTGCTGAGTAAATAAAACTTATGATGAGAATCACGAAAAAATTGTGTTTCATAATTTGTCATATTTGATGTAATGTTTTAGTTTAAAAAATAGTTAAAATACTTGACAACTATTATGAATTAACATAAAATAAATACTTATCTCAAAGATATAGATTACTGACTCACCATAGAACCTATTAACAGTTAAAATCATAATAATATTGCAATGCTCTACAAATGAAAACTATATTACGTAGGGGTCATCCATAAAGTATGTCACACGTAAAGGGGGGAGTGGGGGGTCGACAAAGTGTGACATGGTGTGACAAGGGGTGGGAGGGGTACTAAGTTTCGTGACATCACATTTTAAAATCTAATGTGTTTAGAGGTAGTAATCGCGTAATTTGAAATATATTTACTAGCTTTCCGCCCGCGGCTTCGCCCGCGTGAAATTCGGTTATATTGCGGTATAAAGCGAACATTCCCTCGGGAACATCAATTTTTTCCGAGATATAAAGTACCCTATTATTTATTTCGGACTTCTATCTTTACGTCTGCAAAATTTCAATGCAATCGGTTCAGTAGTTACGGCGTGAAAGCGGAACAAACAAACAAGTAGGAGTAAGGATAAGGATAAACTAAAAAATATTTCCAACTCTATCTTTAGGGCAATACGGTTTAAATTGTTTTGTTGACGAGTTCATACCTGCCTAGTGACACGCGCCGATCGCCTACGAGCCCTTTGACGAATGCCGCCAAACGCACAGGTGCGTTTCGGCATTCGTCAAAGGGCCGTGCTTCGCGTGAATTTATTGTTTCTATTTCATTCGACAATTGACTGTTAATGTTGATTTCATAAAAAATACTTCATTTAAATGGAAATAAAACTAAACTTGGAACTGCTGTTTTAATTTAATAATTTTTCGATGTGAAATTGCAAAACATGTGACGTCACACTAGGGAGGGGGGGTCTCAGAAATGTGACCACCTGTGACAAAGACGGAGAGAGGGCTAAAAAAATCATGAAATTCGTGTGACGTACTTTATGGATGGCCCCTCATTGTGACAACGTTTTGCAGTGGGCCTGAAATCAATTGGTTTGACCGTACTTAAATGTTACCTTTTCATTTTACACATACATATTCTCACGCCTATATTCCCAAGAGGGGTAGGCAGAGCACATGAATTCAAAAATCCAGTGCCACGTTTAGCAATTTCAGGGTAACCAGATGGTTAAACGTGATATTGCAGTGACAGGCGACCTTTTCATAATAAGCGAAAAAATATAAATAGTTACAAGAATACCTCAAAAAACAATTAATTCATAACATCCAACCTCTGATATTGTATTCTGACAGCTATGCTGCTTTTTTTCGTGGTGTGTTGTCGAGTTTAGAATAACACCCTCTCCGTTTCTTCCGTGGACGTTGTAAGAAGCGACTAAGGAAATAGGTTTCGACTATTTCATGCTTTGCAGCCATTTCTAGCATAATTCTAGGGTTGAATACACATGGAAGAGGTAGTATAATAGTGACAGGTTGCTAAGCCTGTCGCCTAAAATTTACCTAAGAATAATTGTTGTCTCTCACAAGTTCAATAATTAAAATTTACAGGTAATATTTTACAGGGATTTTCAGACGTAGGTATAGTATACCCTACTACTTATTAAAAAGTTTACGGTCAATTTCCGGGCACCCTGTGGATAATTAGGTCCCCGACTAAGCTGTACTAGTAATTTATGTGACTGGTGCAAAACAAAAGTAGGTAGGTATCAATAATTATGAGTGTGATTTTATGTAATGACCCGAAGGCGAATTTCATAATAAAGCCACAACAGTGTTTAAATGTCTATTTATAAGTGTCGAATTATTTTAAATTAATACTTGACCATTTTTTTGTCATTACAATCTTTCGGGATAAATTTTACAATGTTATTGTTGTTTTACCACGGATTCAAGACAAAGAAGTTTTTTTTTTTAATTCCTCTCATGTTAGGTAGCTACAAAGTGTACAAAAAAACAATAAATTAAGTACTTATCACTATAAAATGGACATAAAAAAGATCGTAATTGCGAATAGAAACAACATACAATTTTCCAAGAATGTTCCAAAAAAGTATTTTGGTAATATTTTTAGAATTGCTCATTCAATGAGAATTCTAAAAAAATATACAAATAAACAATGACGACGTCTAAAAACAACTAAAATAGCAGAACTAACTATCAAATAAAAATCTAATAAGAAAATCTAAGGATTCATAATTTAATAATAGCCTACAGTTTCCTACTTAATCTAGTTAAAGTAGCAAAAAGTACATAATATATATAATTGGTACAAAAACACTAATGGTCGATATATTATGAAAACATTTTTATTAAGTAGATAATTGGAAGCTAGATCCGTTTTACATAAAAAGATGACCTAGTGAAGATGATGTCAGCGGGAAAAACATACATCTACATACATACATAGATAAAAAACATGAAACTCTACATAGAAAAATCCACATTTTATGGTCCGTAGCCAGTTATAGCATACATTTTAGGTTATAATGTTCAGACTAATTTAATGCCATACAAATTACCTGAAAAAAAATTGGAAAGTCATTGTCAAAATGTTTAGAGGTTTCGGTTTTTTCTGCCTATACAGGGTGGAAGGAAATTGAACGTAAACATTTTAACCAGTGGTCAGGTATTACGCGTCTGAAGAAAACCCCTAGAAAATATTTTCCGAAAATCTTCATTATTTTCCTTGTGGAAGACAAATGTTTCCTCGCTTATTATATATTAAAACACCAGTTTTAGGTACTTAACTAAATGTAAACAAACTTGACATTAGATTTGACACATTAATAACATTTTTTTACTACCCACATTTTTTCGGATGTTCAAATAGTTTTAGCAAAGGAATCTTATCTAATGCTACATTTACACGCTTGGCAAGTCTACACAAGCGTCCACAAACGCAAGCGTGTAAACAGGCTGTTTGGCGTGGCTTGCAAGAACTTTTGTATGGTAAGAGCGTTTGTAAAGGCTTGGAGCTTGTGGACGTTTGTCAAGTCTCGGCAAACGTGTAAATGTAGCATAATATTTATTGATCTGATAGACGTTAGTGTTTTAATTGAGATTGTTTCTGAAATACCTAAACTGAGGCACCAACAGATTTTTTTATTTTTTTTTCCTTCCTTTGCTAAGTAGCTACCTAAACCGCCAGAGTATAGAACTTTACAACTATGCAATGGAGTTTTTTCCGTGTGGTGTCGGGAGCTATTTCCTCAATCGCCTCTTACGACATCCACAGAAGAAATGGAGAGTTGTTATTTTTCACAGTTTTTTTAAAAAGCCGTGGCAGCCTAGCGGTTCGACCAGTGGTCTCTCAAGCGGAGGGTCGTGGGGTCAAACCCCGGGCTCGCACCTCTGAATTTTTCGGAATTTATGTGCGAAATAGAATTTGTTATTTATCACGAGCTATTCGGTGAAGGAAAACATCGTGAGGAAACCTACACACAGCGACGAAGTAATTCAACGTTGTGTATGAAGTTCCCAATCCGAACTGGGCCCGCGTGGGAACTATAGCCCAAGCTTTCTCATACTGAGAGGAGGCCTGTGCCCTGCAGTGGGATGGGACGTATATAGGCTGATGATGAAATAACCCGTCTTCCTCGTCGTCGTTAATAATCCGTGTGGTGTTGGGTTTAGAATAACATCTCTCCATATTTCTTCCGTGTATATCGTAAGAAACGAAACGACCAAGGAAATAGTTTCAGGTATTTTTAGGCGACAGGCTAGGAACTCGTCACTACTGTACTTCTTTCATTTATATTTAAACCTAACGTTGTCCTAAACGTGGCCTCGAAATATGATATAGGTAGTCATGGTTTTGATTGTGGTACGTTTTGTGTGCTCTGCGAGGGTTTTTTTTAATATTTAGTTGGTTCGATTCCCGGTTGAAACAAGCAAAATTTTAAAAATCTTTTAAAGCAGTTTTATTTCTTTTTAAAAATAAACCAATGTTTCCTTTCAGTAAAATGAGCTAACAGAAGGATTTAAAGTTATTCCCGTCCAGGGCCCATAACTTCTTTCCACCCTGTATAATATAATATGTTCCCGTACTTGCATCATAAGTAAGGAATCCCCTTGGAATGCATAATGTTATTTAGACTATTATTGTTTCGCATAATTGATTTGGCATAATTTATTTTGGCATAACAGTACTTTTGCATAATAATACTTTGGCCTAATTTTTGGCATACTACGCTAATAGAGTAATTTAATAGTAATCTAATAGACTAATTTGTATTGGCCGAATACACATAATGCATACTTTTGTTTGGGCTAATAATTATTTGGTACTAGCTTTTGCCTGCGGCTCCGCTCGCGTTAAGTTCGGGGTATCACAGAAGAGATAGCACACATACCAATTTTATAGCTATCTACATTGAAAACTTCCACTCCTCACTTTAGGGAAATTGGGGGTCTTGAAGAGACAAAATGTAGCCTATGTCACTCTCCATGCCCTAAACTATCTCTACCTAAAAAATCACGTCAATCCATCGCTCCGTTTAGCCGTGAAAGACGGACAAACAAACAAACAAACACACTTTCACATTTATATATTGGTACGGATAAGTGTCACTATCCATAATTTCATTTGATGCCAATTGATTATTATGCCTATGTGTGCTTAGGCTTTAAGACATTAGTCTTGATGACGATAATGCTTCCTGTATTTATGCTTTTTAATATTATGCGTAAAAAAATGAAAAAAAAAACAATTTCGGCAATAGGTGCTATATGAAACAATATTAGTCTAAATAATTTTATGCCTTCCAATAGAGTACCCATAAGTAACTACTACACGTTTCCAGCCTGCTTCCGGCGCGTGTTGGCGGGCCGCCGTGCCGTGAGGAGCCATGTACGGAGGGTCGTTAACTGCGAGCGGCTTGAGGACTGCAGGAGGGAGTGTGCTGAAGAGAGGAGGTTCCATTGTGAGAGCTTCAATTACAGGTCAGTTGATAGGTATAAGGCATGTAAAAAGAACTAAGTATAGCCGTGGTAGCCCAGCGGTTCAACCTGTGGCCTCTCAAGCAGAGGGTCGTGGGTTCAAACCCCGGGCTCGCACCTCTGAATTTTTCGGAATTTATGTGCGATATCGAATTTGATATTTATCACGAGCTATTCGGTGAAGGAAAACATCGTGAGGAAACCTACACACAGTGACGAAGTAATTCAACGTTGTGTGTGAAGTTCCCAATCCGCACTGGGCCCGCGTGGGAACTATCGCCCAAGCCCTCTCATACTGAGAGGAGGCCTGTGCCCTGCAGTGGGACGCATATAAGCTGATGATGATGATGTAAAAAGAACGTTGGAAGAAAGTAGAGGGTTTGCGCTTGGATGAAAACTAGGAACACGAATATTCGCAATCGTATTCACCGCAATATCACGTTTAACCATCTGGTTACCCTGAATTTGCTAAACGTGGCACTGGATTTTTGATATCATGTGCTCTGCCTACAGATACAGGCGTGAGAATATGTATGTATGTGTTCGCATAAGGTGCAGCGCAGACAACAGACTTTTTGTGCGATCGAGTCTGCGGCGTAAAAAAGGTCTGCGTGGATTATATTATCATCATCAGCCTATATACGTCCCACTGCAGGGCACAGGCCTCTTCTCAGTATGAGAGGGCTTGGGCGATAGTTCCCACGCGGGCCCAGTGCGGATTGGGAACGTCACACACAACGTTGAATCATTTCGTCGTGGATTATATGCGTGTGCGTTACTGCAAAAAATTCCATAGGTTCTATTTTCATACACTAAAAAGTCCGTCGCGGATAGTCTGTCGTCTGCGCAGGGCCTAATGATGCCAAAGTTTTGCGAATACGAATGTGTAGAATGTGTTCATTTAAGATTTACACGTAAGAATGAAGAACCTACGTTTTATTCTTCAAAACTCAACACCACACTTATAAAAAATGCTGTATTTATTATGTTATGAGAGGACACCGAACTACTTTGTTTCAATATGTTAACATGTTATAATGAGCCTTCCGGTACGGAAATACGCGGGACAGGTTTTTTGGCAAAGTTTAGTGAACTTAGATACATACAAATGGGGTAGGCAGAGCACACAAAACGGTACATAGTCAACTATGACGATTTATAGTTTTTAGCCACTTAGCATAACTTTCAGTTGAAATATTGATGAAAGAGGTATAATAGTGACAGGTTGCTAGCCTGTCGCCTAAAGCATACCTTAACCTATTTTCTTAGTCGACTCTTATGTAAGAGGCGGATGTCCGTGGAAGAAATGGAGAGGTGTTATTGCAAGTCCACAACACCACATGGGATTTTTTTATTTTTTATAAAAGTTATAACCGTTAAGCATACGTATATAAGTATGCTTAGCTGGTTTGGTCATGTAGAGAGGATGGATGAAAGAAGATTGACAAAACAGATTTGTATAAATTCCCGTATGGGAAGTGTGAATGGGTATGTTGGGAGGGGAAGACCTAGACGGACGTTCCGTGACCAAATCGCGGACGTTTTAGAAATAGGTCAGGTCAAGAGTACCCGAAAT
>BHDV01017121.1:0-11287 GCA_005406045.1 Adoxophyes honmai | reverse complement strand
CTCCTGGCTGTCCTGGCTGTCCTGGCTGTCCTGGCTGTCCTGGTTGTCCTGGTTGGCCTGGATATCCTGGATATCCTGGGTGACCCTTGTGGTGTACTGTAACCATTTTTAGTTATTATGAGTTAGCTAATCTTTGAACTTGTGTTTTGTTTTCTTAATGATTATTTTCTTTCATGCATCGTGTAGGTGTATCTCTCAAACACTTGATGTTTTTAGTGTTTCTTATTCGTTAAAAAGTCAAGAAACCGGTTACACTATTTATTTGGTGTCGAGTGAAAGTTGGGACAATTATTGGTAGGGGTGATTTTCGAAAATCCGCTACTGATATTTGTAACAGATTGTTAGTCGATGACGTAGATGACGAATAAAGAAATTCTACTTGACGATAAGTGGCCTCAAGAGTCACTGCACTAGATTTCCTTGTCGAATATGTCCTTTTATACTTTTTATTGGTTTAATAAGAAGAATTTATAACCCAAAATGACGTCATAACTGAATCTTGTTGATAATTCCAAGAAAACATACAAGAGAATGAGTAAAATATAGTAAAGGAGATAGTAAAGTCGGTTAACACTTCGTCATCAGCTGTGTTCCAATCTAAAATATAGTTAATGCATTATTTGTACTCACTCTTCTTGTGCCAAGAAGATTGGTCGTTCTCGAAACTTGATGATTGGGATGATTTTTCGATCACTGGAACAAAGAAATCTTCCGTCTAATAATCGCATAATATTACTTAAGTTTGCCAAAGTTTGCTTGACAGATATTCACTTGTGAACTTATGATTCGTGATATGGCTGCAAACGTATATTTAAGCAGTTGAATTCCAAATGAACATACATTCATACATACATATTCTCACGTCTGTATTCCCAAGAGGTAGGCAGTGCACATGACCTCTCGACTCTTAGGACACCCACAGGAGGAAAGAGGGAGGTGCTATTCTAACCCGGCACCACACGGGCATTGGGAAATTAATATTTCCCAAATAGCCGGGTCTTCACTAACCAAACTCATCCGCTTGGTATGCTGTTCCACAAATAACTTAAGGGGAAATGGTGCGGTCGTATTACCATACAAACGTAGTCCTCTGATTCCTCGCTGGATATTACCCGTAGAACAATGATTTTTTTATACAATAAACAATCTAATGATATATTAGCGTGTCCCTTTGTTTTCATTTTCTTTCTATATTGAATTATTTAGAGAGAGAAGAGAACCTTCAAAAACATGAAAAATTGGTCAGTTTTTCCCGTTGTATTCAAACCTCTTCAAACCAATTTTAACACAATTATATCAAAATATAAGAACATAGAAACACACACACACATTTTTGAAACATTTAAATAAAAAAAAGTTAATTGGTTAAGTTTTGGAGAGGAAATCAGGGGACTACGAAGCGTTGTTTTTTGTAATTTTCATAGGTATATACGGTCCGATCTGCAGTTGTCCTTATCGCACTTTGCGGTTGTGTGAGTAGGGCACGACGCGATAGCAATAGATTTAGCAAATACCTATTTTTCTATTCGCTCGACCGGAGTATTTCCTCTTAATGTTAATGGCTCGGTTAGTGAGGACTCGTCTATTGACTATAAGTGGACACAGTCGGCAAGACTGGACATTCATGGAACTGTAGAAATATATTTGAGCCGTAACTTACTTTTTTTGGCAATAGAACGTGGAACAATATCCATGGAGATATATTTGTGTCCGTTGAATATTTTTTCTGTTGATATGATTTCGACGTCTTCTTCTTCAGCTGTAAATTTGACATGAATACCGAATTTAGTATGACATGTGTTTTATTATGAATGATTAAGTGTTTAGTGTCCGCTAGGCAAGGTATTTTTTTATTGACAATCTTCGTAATACATATACTTTTTGAGTAACTTGAGTGATAGAACGTTATTTATTTCAAAAGAGAGCGAGACTGGTGGTATGAGTTTGTTAGTTTTTGTGTGATTACTGTGTGTCTGTGATACTCACATGGCAGTGCAATGTCGATGACCTTGTGATGGGCTGCAATAATTGTGTATTTTTTACTAAGTTAAGTATTCATATCAAATTTACAATATTACATTTTGTATCATACAATTAGTGTTAGGTACTATTGACTTACATAAGTCGACAATTTGTTGGCTGTCAGGTCCGATGATTCCATTAGCGCCGTTAGCACCATTAGCTCCATTCGCTCCGTTGGCTGCGTCAGCTCCGATGTCACTGTTGTCTCCGTTAGCTCCATTGGCTCCGTTTGCGCCATTGGCTCCGTTAGCTCCACTGCCTTTGCTGCTTCCGTTAGTGATTATGGTTTCGGAAGATTCCTCTGCAACAGGAGAAATTACAGAAATACCTACATCAACGTCACGTGTGTTTTCCCAAATCGGGTTTAAGGTATAAAAAAAGACGAAAGATAAAGATATTGAATATAACAATGTAGAAGTTAACAACGTCTTGGAAGAAGACTTCTGCGATAACGTATACTATCCTCGCTTTAACGTAAAATGTTATCCCACGGAAACAAACGTATTAATACCAGGAGATTAAGTAGGGGAGACCGAGGTGAGTTGTGACAGAGCAGAGTTGTGACATAGCCGATTTTTTGGAACCTATTAACTGATAGCGAGCTCGCAATAGCGCACGTTTGTTAGTTCAAGTCTCGAGCTAGCAAACGCGCACTATTGCGAGTTCGCTAACAGTTAATAGGTTCCAAAAAATCGGCTATGTCACAACTCTCTTCTGTCACAACTCACCTCGGTCTCCTCTACGTCTCTATGCCAATTTAATGCTTTAAGTCATTTCTGTGTGATTGACTAACAAACACCTAAACTTCCAAATTAACAAATCACCGAGCAGCCGATCACCCAGCGGCCAATCATCAATCACTGGACGCGTGATTGGGCGCTCTGCGACCGGGGTTATTTCCAAAACAAATCGTAATATGTACCTGAGCTTTGCTGTGAAGATGAAGAAGACTTTTGTACTTCGCTGAATTCTTCGATTTCTTCATCGTCACCCGAGCTAGAGACGATTTGCTGGGAGCTTGCTGAAAACGGCGAAAAATCAAATGAAACAACATGGCTAACACGACAACGGGCGAGTTGAGTTGCGCGCGAAATAGAAAGATTTTATTTAAAACAGTCACAAAATACAGAAATACTCTCATGAGCGCCCTCCTTACATTGGTAATTTATCTATACAATCTGATCAAAAAAATTAAAAATCTATGTGGTAAGTTAAGAAGAATAATAATTATAGTCTAAGAAGACTATTCGGCGTCGAACTTGGCAATATTTCAAATAGTGGGTGTAAGTTCGCGCATCGCTTAAATCTTGTCAAGTTTGAAACCGAATAATCTAGACGCCGACAACAGTCTACCCTATTTGTTCATTTTTTTTAATCCCATTGTGCTGATTTGTGGTTTTCTGTTCAAAACATTAAAAAAACTTGTAATTTTAAATGTTTCCACATAACGATCGAATCAAGAAGTGAGTGCAATTTTGTTTCCGACACTTGTTCCTTTATTAACAAACGTACTAACAGCGCAAGACAAAAACAAGTTTATATAATGTGTAAGGGATTGCTTACAAGAAGACTGTTTGGATGATTTGGCGCTTTTCTCTGAAGAGCTGGATTCTTCGATGATGGTGCTACCATCAGATCCTTGTTGCTGGAAGCTCGAGAAATCTGAGGAGCACAAAATTAAAGGTCCATGTCATCAACTGAAGGTGAATTCCAGACATTACACTGTCGCAGCGTACGGAGTGGTCAATCATACATACATATGATACATATACATATTCTCATGCCTATATTCCCAAAAGGGGTAGCCAGAGCACATGAATTCAAAAATCCAGTGCCACATTTAGCAACTTCAGGGTAACCATGATATTGCAGTGACAGGTTGCTAGCTATTCGCTCACAATACACTAACCCTTTCCCAGAGGCGACCCTTACGACACCCACATCATGCGCATCCTGTGATTGATCACTCGGTAACCGGTGATTGGTCGCTCCACAGACCACAACGGAGTGTAATTAAGACTCTTAGTGCCATGAATTAACGGTATATGTTTGGAGAATCATACAGTCAGCGGTCACCTACGCAAGTTAAAATTCTCCATACAGATTGTTAGGTAGTACGGTCATTGTATATTGAGTAAAAATCAGTACAATTTTTACTCAAACCTCGGTAATCTCGGTATAACAACGTGAGTAATTCCGTTTTTTTTGTTTTTTTTTCACTATGAGTGAGTCTCACGGTAGTTTTATGTATAAAGTCACGAAAAACTTTTAGGATCTGTATTATCGTCATTTTTCGTCTGTCAAATAAAAGAAAAAATATGGGTACAATATTTTTTCGTAGTCTATCTGACGGACTAGATACTTTTTTCTAGTCATCTAGATGTAGCCTATTCTAGTAGGTATACGTTGAGTAGCAAGGATACGCTTATATCATACCCCTCCGCGACGGTTGCGGCCAGTCTGCATAAGGCGCAGCGCAGACGTCAGAGTTTTGTGCGATCGAGTCTGCGCAGCCATAAATTGTCTGAATGGCGCGGTGACAGCTTCCAGGAATTTCCATTCAGAGTTTCGTGGAAGCTGTCACCGCGCCATTCAGACAATTTATTGCTGCGCAGACTCGATCGCACAAAACACTGTCGTCTGCGCAGCGCCTAAGGGCTAAGTAGTCTAAGTACAGTATTACGAAACAAATAATGCTCCACAATGCACCTGCGCAATAGACCACTTTTTGTGGCGCGGGAAACTTCGATCTACCAATGGCAAATTAGATTTTTTCGCGCGCTAAACTCTTGCCTTGTGATTGGCTACTAGTTGATAGATGTGTAATACCCCAGCGCCACATGCGTCGAGTAACCGAACTAAACGCAGCTAGGAATAGCCGAGCTAAGAATGCTTAGCAAGTAAAATTGTGCCCATTGTGTTTGTAGATAAAGTTCAATATAGAGAAATTGTACGTTCGGCTACTGTCGGATATCGTCTGCGCTCCTCGGCGCAGACGGAAACAGCCGATGTGACTTATGTTCTTGAGAATACTGTACCTGACTTCTGCTCAGCAGCAGACTGCTGGGCTGAACTGGACTTGCCGGACTTAGTGGTGACCACCTGGTTACCACCGCTTTGCTTTACCAGCGTTTCAAAAGAGCTCTCTGTAAAAAACAGCAGTACGTGAAAATCATTATCCTTACTAATATTATAAATCGGAAAGTGAGTTTGTTTGTTTGTTTGTTTGTTCGTTCAGCTTTCACGCCGTAACTACTGAACCGATTGCTTTGAAATTTTGCAGACGTAAAGTTAGAAGTCCGGATTAAATAATAGAGTACTTTTTATCCCGGAAAAAATTGATGTTCCCGAGGGAATGTTCGCTTTATACCGAATTCCACGCGGGCGAAGCCGCGGGCGGAAAGCTAGTAATAGAATAAAATAGAAAATAAGTAGGTAGGTTATAAGTAGGTAGGACAATGTGTGTGATTTTTCCTTAACGACGCCTGCGTAATTTTAGTCAATGTTTCATTTTATAGGACTGAGTTGTGATTTTTGGTCTCTGTTTTTTTGACACTATGTTTGTGATTGTGTAATAAAATTATTGATCACTGTGTAAGGTAAACGTCTCTGTGTGACACTGACCCAATACACGGCACTTGCAACCTTGTCATAGTAAGACGGGTGACAGATGGGTGTCGTCTACTGGACGTTGAGGCGTCGACCATTGGTACATTTAGCTTACGCTTTCTTAAGTTTAAAACTACGTACCATCATTTAAGCTAGAGCTCTGCTGTTGAGCATTCTTGGAGCTTTGGTGGAACGACGAGAAACCGCCGTCGTTGGAACCGAAGCTGTTGTCGGCTGAAACATCGAGGAATTCATCAAAACAGGCCAAGAGCGAGTCGGACTCGCGCACGAAGGGTTCCGTACCAAAAACAGCAAAAAAAAAAAAGTTTTTTTCTATAGGAGTCCCCCTTTAGTATTTGTTGTTATAACGGCAACAGAAATACATCATCTGTGAAAATTTCAACTCTCTAGCTGTCACGGTTCGTGACAAAGTCTCAGTAATAGGGGTCCCCTTTTTACCCTTTGGATACAGAACCCTTTAACCTTTGCAAAAGGCTGGTTCTGGCATCAGGTGAACCTAGAGCTAGTGTTTACCTCGCTTGAAAGCTAGTCTTGATGATGCTAGAATCCTCTTTGACTATGTATTATGTTTTTGTAACATTGAATTATTGGATACAATATACAGTAGTTTTTCTTTGGCAATGAAATAAATCGCGTGCCTACATTTATTTTGCCGCAATCTGGGAGTTCCGAAAAAACAGGTACATTCAGGCCCTGCGCAAACGACAGACTATCCGCGACGGACTTTTTAGTCTGTGAAAATAGAACCTATGGAATCATATGCAGTAACGCACACAACGCGCAAAAAGTCCGGCGCGCAATGCATACAATCCATGCAGACTTTTTGTGCACCGCAGACTCGATCGCACAAAAAGTCTGTCGTCTGCGCTACCCCTTATTGTACATTCATACAAACTTTTTGCGACACTTCTGGTTAATTAGTTATAGTTAAATTACAAAACCCGTTTTATAGTTTTGACCATGTGTAATAAGTATAATACTTACATTCCTCGAACGATGATGATGATGATGATTGGTGGTGGGCTAAATGAAAAATAATGGATTAATGCTTTACTATGAATCCTTTCACACACAGTTTTTCAATATTTTTTTTATCAGTTATTATCTAAACAGAATTAAGTACATCAATAATTTAATTATCAACAAACATGCTTTTGAACTTAGTATTTTAGGTAAGAATAGAAATGATTGACTTAAAATAACCATTTTTTTTACTGATTTGTTATTGTTAATAAGTACCTTAATTTATTTTCCATACGAAAAAATCTAAAGTAACAAAATCTTTTAGTATTAACACAGTAGTAATTTTTTGATCACTGTGTGGAGTTTTTGAGCAGTGTGTGACTAACTTATTGGATCACTGTGTTACAAATGTTTTTATTTCTGTATGTTCAGTGTGATCGTTGTGTGAGTACCGGGTAGTAATCATAATCACTGAGAAATTAGTATTTTTTCACTGTTTGTTCAACTGTTAGTGATGTGAAAATAGCGGAGTGATTTGTGCTTGAGTTACCTGATGCGAGTGCGTGATTGTGATTTGATTTGAGGTTGAATATGCATGTGATATAGGTGTGGATTTGATTGGTGTTTCACGTGTACAGGTTCCTGAGTTCCATCTGTACTTTTAACACATTCAGAACCAAGGACCCGGCTCCCGGGTTCTTCAAAACATTCGCGAGATACCGAGAACCCGGTAGCCGGGTTCATTTTGTACTAGCTATATAGACTACTCGGTTCCGCGCAGATGTTTTGATTTTAGGCTTGGTCGTGAATGTGTTAACCGACTTCAAGAAAGGAGGTTCTCCATTCGTCTTTTTTTACATATACTTACACGACTTCTTTAGGTTCGAAACTACGCCGAAAGTAGTCTGAAATGAAGCCTCTGAAAGAGAAAATAAGAGCGTAAATATAGTCAGTTAATTCAAGTAAGGGTGGTCACCAAATAGCCAATCACCAATCACCTCCTGCGGACGTGAGTGGTCACTGCGTGCTACGTGCGGTGATGATGTAAAGTAGCAATTGACTTTATGCTCTAATACATCTATCTATTAGGTTCATATTTAACTGCGCTGGTATACATCATTCATTTTGTCACTGCTATTATGAATACTGCGACAAGAAAATAACTATTTACTAAATAAATCAATAGTAAGGATTAAAAACGAAACGAAAAGTTTCTGAGGGGTAACAGTTAAATCAGATTTTGATTTCGAATTAATAAGAAATTAAAATAGACACTTCAGTGTATCAACAACTAACAAATAAAGAAGATGGAGCTTAAGTAGAACAAAAATGTTGAACTGAACAAATAATGTTACATAGGCAGAACGAAGTAAACTTACGTTTTGGTGCCGCTTGCACACTCAGGATCTGAAAGAGGAAGTAACAAAATTAATAATTTACCACTATTAAATTAATAGCATTGTCGAAAAATTAAGCGAGATTTCTATGATCGAAATCGATATTCCTACATGATCATTATAATAACTAGAAAATAAAGGAATTTTTTGACAGCAAAAATACCCCAACCGCATGGAGTAAACGGAAGATTATTACATACATACATACATACATATTCTCACGCCTGTGTTCCCATGAGGAGTAGGCAGAGCACATAAAATAAAAAATCCAGTGCCACGTTTAGCAAATTCAGGGTAACCAGATGGTTAAACGTGATATTGCAGTGACAGGTTGCTAGCCCATCGCCCACAATACACTAACCCTTTCCCAGAGTCGACTCTTACGACACCCACGGGAAGAAAGGGGGAGGTGCTATTCTAATCCGGCACCACACGGGAAGATTATTATGAATACGAATTAGGAACTGGTACTTTTAACTGCGGATTATGAGCAAAATAAATCGTATAGTTATGGGAGAACAGCTACAGTAACACGCTAAGTATAATTCCTATAAATTTAAGTCTCAGTTTAATCGGAGATGTGTGAAAGTGATGTCTACGCTCCTAAACTTGGATACAATACAATGCTATCTGCACCATTGAATTTTGCAGATAGGGTGCATGTTACTTTACAGTGACCCTACTCACTAGCGACGAAGTGAACAATTGTATAGAACTTTACAGTACCGCCACAGGTCATTCGTAAAGTTTTCCAAACAAATTGTTAACGCAGTCGATAGCTAGTTGTTACTATAACCATGATAGGGGTTGAAAAGTCCTCGAAAGGCCCTCCAGCCAGCGAAATGGATGGTGGTTAAAGATGCAGGCAACTCCCGACCGAATCAAATGAAAGTCTGGATGAGATAGTGATGTCAAAGTAGGTACTTACACTGAGCGCGCACACCAAGAGTGTAAGAGAAAGCCCACGCATTTTGGTAGTCTAGAATCTTTTCGACCCGAAGACTACAAGTGTCGTTGAGACTATGATTTCCACATCGGAACACCCCCCTTTTATACTCAAATCGGTACCCTACGCAAATATTGAGTGCAATAAATTAGATTTCAACTGTTTAAACTTCTTTTGTTCGCGCCCGTCCATAAATTTTGTGTGTTTGTCATTGACGTGTTTCATTGTTTCTCCGAGCAATGCAACGATACGACTCAAGTTTCTGAAGTACCTAACTAAGTCGCTAACTAGCGAGGAATTTGGGAAGCACGGGACGCCCTGGAGAAGTTTCCTAAACAATTTGGCTTAGGCTCGGAAGAGTACACTGTCCCGAACCACAATTTCCTCCTTTGTAATTTGTGTTCATTCTTTTCTGAGTGATGTCGGGTTAGAAAACCCATTTATTCCGTGCATGTCATAAGAGGCTACGGAGGAATACGGAGGTACGTTTGAGGCATCAGACTAGCAACCTGTCTCTTCTGTTCCGTTCTCTAAGGGTGAAAACAACACTATTAACTGAGACTTCGCTGTCAGTCCGCTCGTCTATCGCCAGGCTGTATCTCACGAACCGTGCTAGCTAGGCTGTTGAAAATTTCACAGATTATGTACCTATTTCTATTGCCGCTGTAACAACAAATACTAAAAATACGAGATACGGGCGGACATCAAGGCTGTCAAGCAGCCCCTCAGCGAGATCTAAATGCCCAACACACCAATAGGGGCGGCGCAGACGACAGACTTTTTGTACGATCTAGTCTACGTCTAGTCTACGGCGCACAAAAAGTCTGCGTGGATTGTATGTGTTATGGACCAAGTGATTAATGCGGGCATTATACATAATGCCCGGGCATTATTCATAATGCCCAGCTCTAACGGGCAAAGTCGATATTTATCACATTGCCCGGGCATTATTATACTGCTACTTGACAATTGGGCAAAGTGATAATAAGCCAAATCTGAAGTATATTACATACTCGTACATACACTCAATCACGTCTATGTTTCCAAACGAGGTAGGTAGAGCATACGAAACGTGACATAGACAAAACCATGACTATATTTCCCATTTCTAGCATAATTTTATATTACAATAATTTTAAACAAAAAAAAACCGACTTCAAATTAGCAATATTTTGAAAAGATTCTGTTTACTGAATGTAAAATCTTGACTTCATCAACAAATTACCAAAAACGCCGTACATCTCCATATAAAATTTGAAGAGTTCCCTCGATTTCTCCAAGATTCCATCATCAGATCCTGGTGTCGTGCCAATGGGACCAATTTCGAGTTATGCCCTATCGATTAAAAAAAAATTTTGAAAATCGGTCCACGGGTCTCCGAGCTATCGAGTAACATACACACAAAAAAAAAATAAAAAAAAAAAAATAAAAAAAATAAAAAAAATTAGGTCGAATTGAGAACCTCCTCTTTTTGAAGTCGGTTAACAATTACTTAATGATAGTTGCGCGAGCGAGCGCAGCGAGCGAGCAAGGCCCCTCGAGCGAATACGACTCGGACAGGTTAGGTTAGAAGGCCAAGGCGGGAGCGAAGCGCAGCGAGCTCCCGCCTTGGCCTTCGAGGTTAGTTTTTTTTTTAATATTTTTGCGCTCGCTCGCGCAACTTTGTTTATTTTTTTTCTTATATCTTATCTACATGAATTATGATTTTATTACTCTGCCCAAAACTTGATGGGCATTATGTATAATGGCCGGGCAATTTGATAATTTGAACAATTATTATCACATTGCCCGCTCATTTTGGGCATTATTCATAATGCCCGGGCATTATGCATAGTGCCCAATTTATCACTTGGTCCATAACATATGCATTGTGTGCCGGACTTTTAATTCCACAGGTTCTATTTTCACAGACTAAAAAGTCGGTCGCGGAGAGTCTGTCGTCTGTAGGGCCATAGTCGAGCAGTGGCAGCGATCTCTAGAGAGATGTTGTCTAAGAACCAAAGCTCGCTGAAAGTTGACCTTCCCAACTTCGCTAGCGAAATCTAGAACGCTTAAACCGTTGATGACGTAAATGCCGTTAATAGAAGTTCTACTATTTGACGATAGGTGTCTAGACACTATAACCTCGTAAGGCCCAAGCTATTTTTAGGACGTTTGATATAAAGACCCAATGTCCTAATTTTAAACCCTTATACTAGCATCCCGGACTTTTAAATTGCTATAAAATCTGAAAATGGCATATTTCAAGCTGATGTTTTAACTTTTATTGTAAAGGTGAGTATTAAAAACACTACTAATATAAAATTTGTTAAAAAAAACGTGTCCTAAA
>BHDV01017110.1:12649-23542 GCA_005406045.1 Adoxophyes honmai | reverse complement strand
GCGGGGCTGGCGCTGCACGTGCGGGGCGCGCGGCTGGCCTTCTACAGCCGGCCCTGGCTACTAGCGCCGCTGTACGCCGCGCCAGGTAAAATACTAATATTTATTTTCATAGAATAAGTACAGTCACTAGCTTTAATTTGTGACCGTTACGTTAAATTTTCTGAAAACATTCATAATGCAATAAAGTCGAAACTTTAGTGCAATAATGTTGAATTTCAAGGTAAGACGGGACTGTTTGATAACCATAGCAACGTCAGTCAGTTTCCGGAAAAATCGTGGTCGGTTGTTGGTTAATCCCAAGCGGTGCTATAATGTAACCATAGCAACATCAGTTTCCGGTAAAACCGTGGTCGGTCGTTGGTCGTTGGTTAATCCCAAGCGGTGTTATAATGTAACCATAATGACATCAGTTTCCGGTAAAATTGTGGTCGGTCATTGGTTAATTACAAGCTGTGTTATAATGTAACCATAGCAACATCAGTTTCCGGTAAAATTGTGGTCGGTCATTGGTTAATTACAAGCTGTGTTATAATGTAACCATAGCAACTCACTGGATCGGCCATTGGCTAACCGAACTTCCTAACCACGGCAACGTCCGCGTCATTTATGACATGTATGACATTGGCTAACTGATAAAGTATTAGCTAAAATAGCGAAACTTTGCTACATAATTCACAATATCATTAGGTGGTAATGTGTGGTCTGCGCAGGGCCTAAGTGTGTGAGAGGACGTTTCATACACTTCCGCTCTCCTGCTCATTCCGTGTTTGTATTACAGCGATCGGCGCCAGCTGGCTAGTGTCCCTGGGCGGCGGCAGCAGCATAGTCCGCGGCTGGTGGCGCGCGCGGCTCGCGGCCGACGCAGTAGCAGCTGGATGGACTCTTATACTACTGGGGGCTCTAGCCTTCGCGCTGCGCTCGGGTTTCGTGCCCGCCGTCTGGGTCGTCGGCTCGGGCGCCGCCGGGCTACTAGCGAGCGCGTTCAAACTAAAACCCGCCGGGGAACTAGCGCTGTGGGCGCTCTGCTGCACACTACCGGCGTTACAGATGGGCTACGTATCACTGGACGCGTTAGCCATGTTCGTGCCTCTATCCGGCCGCGCTGGCCCCGGCCCGCTGGACGCGGCGCTAGGCGCTGCAGCCGCGATGCTCGCCCTAGCAACAGCGTCAGTGCTCCAACCGCTGGCCGCGGCTTCCCGCTCGCGACCCGTCGCCTACGCCTTGTTAACCCTAGGCGCCCTGACAGCGTTGCTAGTGGCGACAGGGCCACTCCATTCGCCATATAGTGCGACGCGGCCGCAGCGCCGCATGCTGTTCCACACGCGGCGGACCGACCACGTCGCTAATACGACGGAGACGTTCGTGTGGATGCCGGACCTGGACTGCAACTCGCCTGGCGACGTCGGACAGTATGGTGAGTCTGACTCTTTCACGCCTGTTCTCGTTCATTTATTGAAAAAGTAATTGTAGACTGTTAACGATTCAACTTGACGAATGCTAAAATCATAATTTCAATTCTAAAGGAATGGCGCGCCATATAAGGAAATTATGGGTGTCATTTCCGATTAATTATAACAAAATTTGTTTAAACTGACTTCTCGATAAATCGGTGTCAATGCCAATACGGCTCCGTACCCAGCGGTGTTACATTCTACGGCACTTAATTTGGCAAGATTTTGAAGCAAAGGAGTAAGTTCGCACACCGTTTTACCACTAAAGGACCAAAGAGATTCTTACCAAGTTTGATGCCGGAGACTGTTCTTCAGAAATTCGATCAGCTCGCTCTAAGTGTCGCGACACGTCTGCAAAACGTACGACGCCAAACGTTCGGTTGAATACGCTCGCAGTGCTTTTCAAGTAGTCTATGATCTATGACATACCAGTTGAGTGCCAAAAATGGCTCGAAAAGCATTGCGACCGTATTCAATCAAAGGTTTGGCGCCGTATGTTCCACAGATGTGTCGCGACACTAACGCGGATTAAACACGCGACTGACATGGACGCCGACGATAACATGATGACGTGTCGCTTGCAGTGCCGGCGCTGGCGAACGCAGAACCAACGCGCGAGACAGACTGCTTACGCTGGCCCTACTGCGGCGCTCCCTACTACCTCCCCGCTCTCGGCTTCGTGCCGCAGGGACACACGGCACACATCCCCGAACCACCGCTAGTGACCCTGCACGCCGCCTTCACTATGGAGGGTCACATCCTACGCGCGAACATATCCGGCCCCGCTCACATCGTGCTAATACTAGCGCCGGCATTACGAGTGCGTCTGGCCCGCTACTCGGCGCAAGGCGTCGGCGGCGGGATCCCGCAGCCCGGAGCCAAGTGGGGCGCGCGGGAGACCTACTTCTTCACGCTGCACGACGCGCGCCAGCCGAGGCCCTGGCTCTTGGACTTCAAGTTTGAGGTGAGATCGTTAGCGCGCCTCCGTATCTCGTATCAGTACCTAACCGTACAGAAATAAATTTCCATACAAAGTGCAGTCGAGCAACGCACGCACACGCGTCGCACCGACGCGATATCTCGGACCAGTCGGGACCAGTCCAAGCGCGGTTGCTATTTTCTTTGCGATAATGCAGCTAATAAAAAAAACTTATTCAGTGAACGTTCGTTTAAACTCAACTCTAAACCGTAAATAAACGTGTTTAACTACAATTGATTGCTGAGAGGGAAGTACAGTCGAGTTCATTAATATATGAGCAAAACTGAGGGTTCAAAAATATCTGTACACTTTTATGACATTGACATTGACAATAAGGTGCAAAAGTTTACATATTTGGCATTTGTCTGCTCATATATTTATGAATTCGACTGTAGGTATATGTTCGTGTTTTGATGGTGCGTTTTAACGTTACATAGAATAGTTAAGAACTTTGTGAGGTAATCACCCCATCACGACTCTCACTCAAAGTAATAATATTTTCCTATTTAGAAATACTTAATTACATCATTGTAAGTTAAATTCACATCGCTAATATTGTGTAACCTTAAAGATTTTTTTAAAACAATCATTGAAACAACTAATGCAAATGCAGTGTTATTATGATTTGCCACTACTTCCATAGTTTTGTTTCACCACAATCGACGACCCTGGAGCGACCGCTTTACACACTTGATTGCCTACTGTATAACTTTTCTGTATCCGTTTGTTTCGTGCGTGTGTAATCCTTGATGCATGTTGCAGACGCCTGAGGGCTACACGCCCTCGCACTGGGCGGACGTGTCAGTGGCAGGGCACGCGCTATTCGGCGCTGATAAAGAAGCGCCCGCGTTAGCCGAGCTGCTGCGCGCGCTGCCGCCGCACGCCGCGCCCGGAGCCACTGGATGGGGTGTTGACTTACATCTGCACAGGGTTTAGACCTGCCAGAAGTCAAAAAGGGACAGCCCCCCGCCTGTCTCTTTTTCTATCTCGAATGCTGGGGCCACACTAACGAGAAATGGCGTTAATTATCACGTTAAAACGTGTTTTCACCGTACGATTGACGTCCATTAACGCGATAATTAACGCCATTTCCCGTTAGTGTAGACCGGGCATAAAGGTGAAGCCAAACCAACGTAATTTTGAAAGTCTTGAGTAGCAGAATTTCGGCCGCAAAAGTTCTGCTACATTCGGTGCCACGTGACGACGCAAAATGAGTTGTGAATTCAATTGAACGTAAAATAAGTGACTGAAAATACGCAACTCACAACTCACTAAATTACGCTCGTTTGACTTCACCCTAAGAGCCTGCGCCAGCTGACGCGTACAACCCGCGACGTACGCCCGCCTAAACAAATTATATGAACACCGCTAACTGGCGCGCGCGCACGACTGGCTATAGTAATACTAATAGCGCTAATGCCTAGTTCGGGCTAGGCTAATATTTTAGCCGAGTTACAAGTATTTTAGTAATTCAACGTCTGAACAATGAAAATTCGCCCGTCGCGTACTCGCTGGTTTGCGGCGGACGTCCGCGTCAGCTGGCGGAAGCCCTAAACAGTCCCGCGCACGGTTGACATCGGCCGTACGGGTTTAGGATAGCGGGAACCCGGTGCCTACACTTTAAGGTCTAAAATGGCCTGATGACACCAAAAATAGTCAATTAAATGTTCATTATCACATATCATTTGGCTTGTAAAGCCTCCGTCACCCAGGCATCCACTTGACGCGTTCTTAGCGGGATGCAGGCGATCGTTTCGTGCCGCAAATGTTTGCGATGCGCTCACGACGCTAGCGCCGTCATGTCGTAGTCGTGTCGTGAACGTCGCCCGAAGCCCGCCGTGGCCTGTGCGACGGAGGCTATCGAGGTAATTACGTTTGTTGAGTGCGCTGCGTGGCCGAGCGCCAATCGCGCGCCGAGCCTAAGTATCTAAGGCTAACTAGATTCTAGAAACTAACAAATATGTCCCAGTGATACTTGATTATAAGACAATTTACACTTTCATTAATAGGTAGGTATATTATTATCACTTGCTTAGATTGTAATGAAAGGGCCAGTTCGTACAGTTTTTACGTGTTCCTGACCAGCGTGCAAGCTTACGCACGCGCGGGAAATAGACTCCGTGTCTTTTCTGACACTAGCCATTGGCTAGTAGCCAATGACAGGTATAGTCTAACTCGCGCCGTGCTGTCCTATGCGCAAAGGTGGTGGATAGAAAAGAGACCATTGAATTTAGTGGAAATAATGTTGCGTATGTGTGATGGACTTCTAGAGTACATCACGACACAAGTTTAGTGTCATAAGGGTAAAAAGCAGTTACTAGCGAGTCTGAGTAGAATATTGGCTAATCACGCCCTAATTTTTCCTGCCCACGACGTCGCTTTATTTATGAATATTCATTATAACGGTTGTATGAGTAAAATTTTAAGTTTGTACTTCATCCTATTACTTTCACGCTTCCTCTAATAAATATTAACCACTTATTACAAATTCTTGAGGGGTCAGACTGCATAGACGTTTAAGTAGTTATTAAATTAGCTTAGATCCACTATGCCTTGTTGACAATTTAACGTCATGTTCAATCTCCACATTGTGTCGTATACCTTCTATTATTAAAGTTAATCTTAAGCACATGCAATTGTGCGGACAAGGTTGTATGGACACGCATTCCATTGCCTTTCTCAAAGTTTAAGTGGTGCTAAAATTAAAAATCGAGCCTTTAGGTGAAATGACGAAAACCTGATGGTTTTTTTGTGGCTTTATAGCCGAATTAGGAATTAGTAGGTAGGATTAGTTTCGGCATGGTGGTGTGAGGGCGCTTGATGCACGGGAGCACTGAGCGGGTTCCTTGACATTTACATTCGACGCCATTGCTCTGCATAATATCAGTTGACTGTTAGTTACCGGGCATAGCCGACCTGTTTGTTTTTTGTAACTTACTGCAATAAAGTGTAAAGGGTAAATGATATTGCCACTCTCAACATTATATTACTGTTAAAACTGTTGTGATTAAGTTTAATTTTTCACGTTTTGTACAAATATTTATGAGGTTGATAATTATTTTGTGTTTGAAGTCCTAGTTCCTATTTTGTTAGTTTAATAATAAATTATTTCATTCGAAGACCCGACGATTCCTAAGTTAAAGCATAATTAATACTATTAATAGACACAACAGCTACACGGCTGTACAGCATTGTGCAATTTCGTAAAAGTATTGTGCTGTGGGGAGTGTACTGCGTTTGTGCGACTAAACGTAATTTAAACTACCCAATGTTTGACAGCGCAATTCCATTGATCGACACCCAGCTTTTCACTTTTACTGCCTTTGAATTATTGCTGAAAATGTCGACTATTGGTGAGGCGTCGGGCACTGGGTCCTTTACGTTATTTATCTCTAAATTAATACCAACATCCGCGCGCAAAAAAACGCTTCCCCTGGCACTCGTGAAATAGTTGCGCGCCGCTCACTCGCTTCGAAGTCTAGTGCAGACCCCGGCATCTGAGTTGGCAATATTATAAGTGGATGAGGTAAGTTCGCGCTACAAAAAATCTTGCCATCTAACTTGCCGGGGACTGTAAGAGAAACCTCGTTATTTGTTATCGGGCTTGTTTTGTTATACCTAATGTTGAATGTAAATAAATTTTGTTATTGAATTATTTGTGTTCTTTAATTGAGATAGTGAAAATGCGTTACGGCCTAGGGGGGAGTAGTAGAGGGTTATGTGAAACTCTTCTGGAGCTCCCTCCGGTTGAAAACGTCAAACCCACTACACGCAGGTGTTTAGGTGTAGATGAATATTTAGCCATTTGAACCGCCGTCATTCCAGCACCTTTACCAGATTTTTTGAGAAAGTGATTTGTATAATATGTCACCAGAAAATAAATGGACATTGCCATGGTGGCCGAAAATTGACCGTAAATATTTCATATAAGGTCTCTCTCCAGGCAGATGTTATGCATGGGGACCGAAGTCCACAGAAAGAAATTGTATTTACGCAACCGATCATCGAAACTTCGTTAGCGCGTAGTAGAACACTGACGTTTGATGCCGTTTGTGGAAAAAGTTCTACTACTGGACGATAGATGACACATGAGTCGCTACACTTTGTCGCTTTTAGCATTTACTTAGTATCTCTTAGTACGTGATCTGTGCCCGCATTCTTCTCTTTCCTCCGTACGGCTGCTTTAATCTGCAATTTCATTGGTTTTGTCTAGAAAGAGTTTTAAGACTAAGTGAGGGTTGCAGAACGACTCGAGCCCAGAATCATTGGTCGATATTAAGAATGCGAAAACTCCCCGCTTGTGGTCGATATAACGACTAGTGAAAGTAATAATCATCCTTACTAATATTATAAGTCAGAAAGTGAGTTTGTTTGTTTGTTCCGCTTTCACGCCGTAACTACTGAACCGATTGCTTTGAAATTTTGCAGACGTAAAGATAGAAGTCCGGATTAAATAATAGGCTACTTTTTATCCCGGAAAAATTGAAGTTCCCGAGGGAAAACAAAAATATAGTTTGCTTGATAGATCGATATCGATCGATGATAGATCGATAACCGATCGATGGCGCTTTATACGGCAATATAACCGAGTTCCACGCGGGCGGAAAGCTAGTAATATTAATAAGCTGATAATAGTGAGCGGCAAACAACTTGGCGCAATGTTGGAGAGAGTGACGTGACGAAATATGCACATCGCTTTTGTCGGAAAAACCGCTGCGCGAACTTTCTCTCTCTGTCTAACATCAAGTCAAGTTTGCTCGGTTGATATTCTGCATTCGGGGACTCCCCGCAGCTGAAATATTTATTATGCAAGTACAGTCAACGTCTTTGAAATGCTGCAATGGTAATAAGTTGTTGTTATTGATATTGTATTTATTCATGTTTATTATTCACTACGAGTTACACGACATTTTTTTGCAAATAATGAGGCTACCCAACCCATAGAGGATATTATACAAGAAGCTTATACTCATAATAAGATTCTTGATATTATACGACATACCAGAAGAAAGTACTACCAGACTGTTCGAGGTTTTGTTATAAACCTTGTCATGAGATTTTTCCGCGCAGTATTCGATTCAATGCACGTCAAAATTTAGTTAGGTCTGTGGCACGACCTCGTTTCCGGCTTTTGACGTTTGTCGAATCGAAGTTGACTGAAAATCTTTATTGATTGCGCTGAAAAGTAATTTATGGTCCAGCACTAATCCATCGACCTCTCGTCCTCCTGGAATGGTCTTCGGCTAGTGGCGGCCAGGGCGGAGCTCGGTGGTGGTCCCGCGGGCCCGGGGCGCGGCGGGCGGGGCGCGATGTGCGCGGCGCGCGCCTGAGGGCCGCGGCATGGCGGCCGACACGGGCGGCGCGGCGGCCGGCGCCAGCCCCGAGGACACGCTCGAGGCGCTGCTGCGCGAGGCCGAGGCGCTCAAGCAGAAGCTCGAGGAGGAGCGCCAGAAACTCAACGATGTCACGCGTGAGTGCCGCCAAGGGCGCTGGTGCAGGCGACGGCCGTGCTGTGCACACTGACGGCTCGGCTGTGTATACAGTTGCATTGTAATTTCAATCTCCTTTAGCACTGTAGCTGGAATTGGCTGACTTAGGGTCACTTTACCAATGGATTTACCAAATGGTCCGAGTCTCAAAATCTGGTTAGACTAAAGCAAAATCTGCGTGGGGATAGCTGATGGTATGAAATGCAGACTATACTATCTGGGAAATGCAGTATTAAATTACTATGGGGCTATTATATTCATTAATGGTAATAAATGCAACTAGTCTTAATCACCTCTCAGAACAATAGTCTTAAGAATTACATTAGCGCACTTAGCCTTTACTCTTTACCACTGTTACCAATATTCTTAGTTTAGCCCTATTAGTAATGGAAAAATTATTGTATTATGTCAGGTTTTTGGTGTGTAGTTTGGCCAAACTGAACTTTGTTAGTACCTATGTTATGAATGGTTTGTTCTCATGGGCCACTTACTAACCAACTCAACAAGATTTGATTCAGCAAGCAACCACCGCTGAAAATAATGTACAGGTGGTAAATGTTTTGCTGTTTGAGTTGGTCTTATTAGACACTTGTGATAAAAGTAGAAGCCTTGCTCTAACAGTAAGAGTTGGAAACAAACTCCCGCTTGAATCAAATTAGAATAAACTGGCACTGGCTGATAAACAGGCAGTTAGCCTTTTGACGTTTTTAGTAATCCGTTCCAATATAAAATGTGAAAGTGTGTTTGTTTGTTTGACCATCTTTCACGGCTAAACGGAGCAATGGATTGACATGATTTTTAGGTAGAGATAGTTTAGGGCATGGAGAGTGACATAGGCTACATTTTGTCTCTTCAAAACCCCCATTTCCCTAAAGTGAGGAGTGAAAGTTTTCAATAAAATAATATAAAATTGGTATGTGTGCTATCTCTTCTGTGATACCCCAAATTTAACGCAAGCGGAGCAGCGGGCAAAAGCTAGTTTAGTATAAAGGTACATATTTTGTTGTTTGTGTCTGACAATAAGATCAGCTTTGGGGCGTCTGTGCATTACTTGTGTACAGTAATCTCAAAAATGTTTTGCTACCAGTCTGCCACCATTAATTTTTTCTACTTGTCAGATATAATTATTTATTATTATAATCATTTAACTTTTAAATTTAAAATCCAACAATAATATCCTGCTTTAACAAGGTGCGAGATAAAGATAACAAAGTCATCGTAAATTGTTGCATTACATATTTTTGTGGAGGAGTGTAGGCAGCAGCTGCTGATATTGGTCTACATTGGAGTCAAGAAGGAGAGTATATTTACTAGCACATCTTGACATTTAATCCATAAATGACTTCGCTGACTATGATTGTTTATTATCCTTTTTTAGGGTTTCATACAAAAAATTGCTGAGACTTTGCTGTTTGTCTGTCTATCCATCTGTCTACAGTCTGTATTTCAAGAAATGTAACAAGGGCATCCTTAAAGTACGTCGCACAAAATTTGGGAATTTTAGACCCCCCCCCCATGTCACATATTTAACTATGGTAATCACAGTACTATTATCAAAATAACTAGCTGTTCCCGCGACTCCGTCTGCGTGGAATAGTGACAAATTTCCCCCGTTTTCCCCACATTTTCCACTGTTTCTTCGGTCCTGTTGGTCGCAACATGATGTTATATAGCCTAAAGCCTTCCTCGATAAATGGTCTATCCAACACAAAGAATTTTTCAATTCGCACCAGTATTTCCTGAGATTAGCGATTTCAAACAAACAAACAAACAAACTCTTCAGCTTTATTATATTAGTATAGATTAAGGGGGCTCCCATAGAAAAAACGTGATATTTTGGCCTGTTTTAGTGGTCATCATTCTGCGAGCTGTATCTCAAGAAACATGTTTTTATTGTAACTACAACAACAAATGCTAAATGTTAAATAATAATAATAATAATTTAGGGGGGCTTGCATACCACAATCAAGATTTATTTGGTGATTTTGGGTAAATATTAATAATGGTACCAAACAGGTAGATACTTGAAATATTCACAGAATATTTAGTTGTATTTCTTCTTTAAAAATTAACATGTTTCCTCTGCGTGCATCGTATGTGGTGCATTACTAGTTACTGATGACACATGCATGCGGCACATGTGATGCACTTTCCTTTGTTACTATACAAGCTGATCAAAATCGGCATGTGTGAACTAGATTATTTTCATTTGCTTGGACATAAACAATAAAAATACCTACTAGGTAATGGTGTGAATGGGGTAACTGGGGATGAGTCTCCAGATGAATAATGAGTTATTGAATGAACTATTCCAACCTTGAGCAATTAAAAAAAACTGTGTGTGTGGAGTATTGTTCTAATTGCTAGCTTCACAGGGAACATGTTAATAATTAAACAAAAATAAAATAATAATTTAAGGGGAGCTCCCATGGATACAGTTTTTGGTACTGAACCCTTCGAGTGCGAGTTCGACAGGCACACAGGTCGGTTTTTTTTTTATTTTGTATGTCAAAAGGTGAATAGATTGAATATTGGATCAGCCGTAATCCATAATTTTCAAGAGAAAGTAGGAAACTGGCCAAATTTTATAAAATATGATGCGATGACATGGTCTGAGCGGTGGTTCGTGTGCGCAGTGGCGAGCGTGGCGGAGCGGCTGGAGCCGGTGAACTTCCCGAACCTGAAGCCGCGGCGCGTGCTCAAGGGCCACCAGGCCAAGGTGCTCTGCTGCGACTGGGCGCCCGACAAGCGCCGCATCGTGTCCTCCTCGCAGGCGAGTACCCGGCCGCCTCCGCTGGCTCACGGCTGACGGCCGCCGACTGACGGTCCGCCTGTTGCAGGACGGCAAGGTGATCGTGTGGGACGCCTTCGCGGCCAGCAAGGAGCAGACCATCGCCACGCCGGGCGCCTGGGTGCTGGCCTGCGCCTACGCGCCCTCAGGCGCGCTCGTGGCGGCCGGCGGGCTCGACAACAA
>BHDV01017099.1:0-40238 GCA_005406045.1 Adoxophyes honmai | reverse complement strand
TGCACCAAAAATCTAAATCATGTTTAATTTGACAGTTTTAGTGTCAGTTCGCTTTGAAATGTATCAAATTCGAAGCGATTTTTGAATTCAACAGTCAAATTAAACACGATTTAGATTTTTGGTGCGTTAGACAATAGCGCTGCAGTACCTACTAGGCATTGTTAATGAAGACTTGTAATAAATATTAAATTTCATAAATATCTCGTACTTATGTAAGTAAATGTTTCTTAGACAATTTTTTTCCTTAACAATGGTCGTACCGATTCGTATAATAAACAAACGAAGTTTTTTTTTTACTTTTTAGTTGGTTCGATTCCCAGTTGAGACAAGCAAAATTTTAATGCAATTTTGTTTCTTTCTAAAAATAAAGAAATGTTTCCTTTCAGTAAATTGAGCTAACTAAAGGATTTAGAGTAGTTCCCCTCCAGGGCCCATTGAAACTTTCCACCCTGTATATACGCGATTACAAATACGAAATGTAGAATTGAAAGTTTTATGCAATTGGTACTTGCAATGGCGATCACTAGATGTCGCTGTTACTTTTCTTCACCATTGTACATTGCGCTGTTAAGATTTTACCCTTGACAATGACTCTCTCGGTCCGCCGTGGTAAAATCATACTTACCTGGCGTAGGGGACACCGTGATCAAGTAGGCGGTTCCCCCAGGGCGAGACTCTCCCATTGCACTGCGGTTGGGTTGACCCTTGCGATTATCCCTAATGTGGATAACTCGGACGCGTAATTTTTGGTAGTGGGGACTGCGTACGCGCCGTCCCCTTAATAAAATAGAAAAAATGGTATTTGTGTGGTACTTTGGTACATTTCCCATTCGCATACAGTTGTCATTTTATTTAAATTGAATAGGCCTGACTGGCGATCTACGCAAATTCTAGTCTTATGTCTTGTTTTGACGTCCGTCTTAGATAAAACAAATAATAAAGTTCAAACTGTTCAAAGTAACAATATTTCAAAGTTAAACCTCCAGAATGTTATTTACTGCATGAAAATGTGCGGCTAGTGCGTGGTTGGTTTTTGATCCAAACTTATTTGACTTGGAAGTACAAAAATGCACGTGGTCTTTTATTAACCAATAAAAATAGAAATGTGAAAAACTAGTAAATATTTTTGAGGATGAAAAGTACAAATTGTAGTAGTTTATAATTTTCAATGACTGTTGAAGACAATAAAATCACTATGATAACTACTTATCTAGAAACTCATCTAATATGACGATGAACCCTTATTCTTTTGACAACGTCTTATTTCGAAGCTCCAAACAAACTCACCCTCACGTATGAGGTTAATCTAAAGTTCAGTACCACGAGTAATAATACATGTACTCGCTATTAATCACTAATATTTCCTTTACACAGAACTAATACTCTGCGTGAACCACAAAAAGAGTGAATCAGCCGAGGCATACGACAAGTTCCTAGTCTTCTCTCTATACCTGTTGGAAATAACCGCTACACAGAAAACCTTCATGCTAGAAGCGACTGTGAGGCTCGGAGCGGTATCGATGCAACACCACAGGCTGGGCAAAACCATGATACAGATGATCGATACGCCCGAAGTCACTATGGAGGCGACTGACTCTACGAGCTGCAAACATTTGTTCACTGTGACTTATAGCAATGTGAGTAGTTTATCTTGGTTCCGGTAGATGGCGTTAGTGAGCAGCAAAAGCTGAAAATATTGTAGATAGTTTTGATTTTTGTGCTTATTGCGGATTTTGAGTATTACCTATATGAGCGTTAATTGTTTTTCAATTGATTTGAATAATCATTATTGGTCGACTAAGTAATGGATTTGTCAAAAAATATGGTTAGTTAAATCTTTATTTATCCTTTTAAATGTCTTGTATGGTGTTGATTGATGTTGACACCTTACAATCGTTAGGTGTCGTTAGTGGATACTAAAAATGAAACTTAACTACGCTATGGAACATACATACATACAGTCGAGCCTGTGTTCCCAAATGGGGTAGGCAGAGCACACGAAGTGTGACACAGACAAAAAATTACTATTTCACGCTTCGTAGCCACTTCTGGCATAGTTTTAGGTTTGCAGAGATTGACGAGTTAGAATTGTGACAGGTTGCTGGCCTGTCGTCTAAAGCATACATATAACATAAACCTATATCCTTAGTCGCCTCTTACGACATCCACGGAAGAAATGAAGAGGGTTTATTCTAAACCCGACACCACACGGAAAAGCCGTTTGTTTAACAGTTTGTTTAAAAGAATGTTTTTTTTAGATTGATAAAAAATGCCCAGACTTCAGGAGTGTCTATGGTTCAGTGGAGCAGTTAATCGAACTGGACTTCACCACATTAAGGCTACTGCTGCACCTCGAAGGCTTGAGAGAGATCCTGGTCATCGTGAATGAGTACCAGGTAAATTACATACATCACGTTTGTATTCTCGAATGGGGTGGGGGAATTACATAATATTCATTCATATAATTCAGGTAGACAACTCAGTATAATAGTCGCTCTCCAATAGAGAGATCTCTCGCCAGGCAGATGTTATGCCTGGGGATCGAAGTCCAGAGAGAGAAAGTTGGAAGTTGTATAGCAACCGATCTTTGAAAATTCTTTAGCGCCGTTTAGAACACTTTAACAGTTTATGACCTTTGTGGAAGAAGTTCTCGTATTAGACAATAGGTGGCGTTAGGGTGGCTAGACCTTACAAGTTTTAATAAAAAGCTTTTGCGTTTGTTTTCTAGAGACGAATGCAGCTGATCCATAGCACGGTTGACAGGATAGCCAATGCGGGGCCCTTGGAAACAATCGTGGAAGATGAAGAGTTGTCTGCCGTCAAATCAAAGAGTAAGTGAAGAAATCGTGGCGTTTAATACCTGGTCCTCTGTCGTTTACGGAAGAGATCGGTTCGAAACTTTTAAAACGACGTAAAAATAGAGGTTTTTAAGCGCACAGGGGAAAATGGGACCAGGCTGTATTTGGAGACCCGAGATAGCTAGACAGTGGACAGTTCCATAAAATACTTAATAAAATAATATTCGCTACTATTTAAATGCTCACCAAAATGGCTTTTACTCTAAAAATAAATTCCAAGTAAAATTAATTACACTTAAAATTAACCAACTCTACACTACAGAGCTCCAGTATTCTAAAATCAATATAAACACATCAGAAAAAAAATACGTTAAATCTGTAAATCGTTTTGCTTCCCAAAATGGATTTTTAGATGAGCAAATATTGTTTTCATGAAACATCAACATTAATACCATAAGCTGCAGTCTATTTTGTTTTAGTGTAATAAAATTATCTAACCTTTGGTCAAAATACATTATTGTCAATCAAAAATTACGATCGCTTCCCCTTATTTCTTTATTCCAGCTAGCGTTACAAAACCAACACGTCGCAAGCAAGTCGAGAGCATACAACTGAAAGTGAACGTTAAAATCGGCGCCGTAGAGATCGAGTTTGCGAACGACAGGCGGCGCCTGAGTTTGATCCAACTAGAGGGCGCGGGCGCCGGCCTTGTCTTGAAGACGTCGTACACGCAAGTCGACTGCGCTATAGCCAACATCAAAGTGCAGGATCTGAATCCTTCTACGATACATAAAGATGTGAGTCGATTGTTACCACGGTTTGATCTTATTTTAGGTGCATCGCAGACGACATACTTTTTGTGCGATCGAGTCTGCGGCGCACAAAAAGTCTGCGAGGATTGTTTGCATTGTGCGCCGGACTTTTTGCGCGTTCTGTGCGTTACTGCATAATTCCATAGGTTCTATGTTCATAGACTAAAAAGTCTGTCGCGGATAGTCTATCGTCTGCGCAGGACCCTTAGTGTGAACTTACGATAATATAAGATAGAGCCTGACCGAGAATGTCAGACTGCGGCTCCTAGATGAAACACGAGACATGTAAATGCCATGATGATATATCTCGATGGGGTGCCCTTCTAGTCGCATACAAACCATTGTCATAAAATCGATTGTCATAACACTTTAACCATAAAGTTGAAACTCATATTTTTTTTTGGCATAAATTGTACTATTGTCATAATGTTCCCTGTCATAATTAATTTTAGTCATAAATGGTTTTACCATAATGACGAATGACATAAATCTTTGTTGCCATAAAATGGATGATCATAATTAATTTCAGTCATAATTATGGCTGTCATACATTTGTCCAGCCATAACATTGATGATTAACCCTTAAAGTCGCAACATTAAGAACAAAACTAGCATTCAAGCCTCATTGTCTCGTTGTCATCCTACAAAAAATAATTGTAAAAAAAAATAGAAAAAGATAGTCTCGTGTTATGTATGGCATACCATACAAAGTGAAATTAAGGGTTAACGGCCTAAAAGTAGGTTAGGTTAGGTTAGAACAGTGACCTCGTATGAACTGAATCACTGCCAAAACAGTAGGTTAGGTTAGGTTAGAACAGTGATCTCGTATGAACCAAATCACTGCCAAAAAAGTAGGTTAGGTTAGGTTAGAACTGTGACCTCACATTAACCAAATCGCGGCCAGAAAAGTAAGTTAAGTTAGGCTAGGTTATGCAAATTATTATGCGCAAAACAAATATGGCGAATCGTACATTATGGTTCGCATGTTTTATGCACAATCAGTTTATGCGTTTATACTGTATGCCCATTATAAAGTATGCGTATATTGTTTTATGCGAATTAAATGTATGCCATAAAACATTATGCATAAAAATTTATGGCTTACTTCAGTTATGCGTAATGATGATTATGACAAAACTATGTATGCTTATAAAATGTATGACTTCAAACTTTATGCAACCCGATATGGACCCATCTCGATGCTGATAAATGATTTCCGGAATAAAAAGTAGCCTATGTGTTAAACCAGGGTGTCAGCACTGTCAGCTTCCTATAAACCAAATATTATCAAAATTGGTCCAGATGTTTCAGCGAGAAGTGACAAACTTTCACACACATGTAAAAAATGGAAAGGATACGTGACTTTTTTTTTACATTTACAGATATTAAAAGTGCTCAGTGGCGACGTGGTGAACGTACAAATAGTGATGTACAACTTGGAACATGGTTCGGATGACGTCAACATGTCCATAGACGCCCAGATCAACTGCCTCCGGATCGTGTTCCTCAATTGGTTCGTCTCTTCTATGCTGGTACGTGACGGGACGTGACGTGACGTGACTTGTTAATACTAGTGATGTAACGTTCTGTTTAAATGTTTAATAATTGTAAGTATGACTAAAAGGTTAGGATTTTGTGGAAACCGCTTAATTACATCACAAAAAAAGAATAGTTTTAAAAATGAAAAAAAAAAAATGATTTATGCGACTGTAGGAAATAAGGCGCTGTATAAAAATGACCACTTGAATAATTTCGCCTCAGTATAATTAGGACAGAATGAAAAATTTCACACCTATACGTTAGACGGAACCTAAAGATAGAGAGAGTAAGATCGTGCAGCGCTTTTTCCAGGTAAAAACGAGGTGCGAATTTACTCTCTATCTAAATGGTGCCATCTAGCTTGCCAGCGACTATAATATAATGCCCTATTTCCCTACACAATCCATAGACGTATAAATCATGTTTAGTTATCTATTAATTAGAGAAGCAGGAACTCTTAACAAGTCAAAGCAACATCAAAAATCTGCAGCAGATTCGTGTAAAATGTAGCCATTAAAATGAGACGATTGAAATAATCGACCAGTCGACAGCTCTGCTTTGTTTTTATTTGTTTCTATTAAAATGTATTCATTATATTTCCCTACACAGACTTTTAATTTTTTAGTTAGCGAAAAATGTTATTGTACTATCGAACCAACTGATTCCTGACCCACCGCAGAACGTTGTCACAATAAACGTCATAAACATTTCCTTTGTCAATCAATGCAATGTCACTATGACGTTCACTGTGAATAGATTCTATGGTGGTCAAATTCTTTGACTGTACATCAGCTATTTAATTTTCCAGGAATTCCTGAATAACTTCCAATCGGCGCAACAAGCGATCATAGAAGCGTCGACCCAAGCGGTAGACGCGGCTCGGGCCAACGTGCAAAATGTTTACGAGAATTCCACCAAACTGTCGTTGAAAGTACGATTAGCTGCCCCCATTATAGTGGTGCCTGAGAACTCGAAGAGCAAGAATGCTCTGCTCGTTGATTTAGGAAGAATGACACTGAATAATAAGTTCGTGGATCTGCGTGTGGCTGTAAGTTTTAAAATAATTAAATTATGTTTTGAAATGTATTTGCTGGTAAGTTTCTTGCGGCGTATTCTTCTTAGCAACGATGGTTTTTCCGAAGAGCTTGTAGAAAAAAAGACTTGTAAAAGTGTTCTTAGAAGTCTATTTGCATTATATTTGAATTATGGTACGGTTCAGAAATTTTAATGATTGTTGTTTGATAAATTAGATTGAGTTTCAAATACACTTGATTAATTTGGCACAAGGGATCATAATTCTTACTTATTGGCATAAATAAAAGAAATCTCACATTACCTTAATTAATTTAGAATGTGTAGATTTCGTTTACATTCTTATTCCCGGAGGCATTATGTCTATCAGTCCGTCCGTGATGATTATGATGATGATGTTAAGATACAAAAAAACAATTTCAACAAAATTTACTATATCGCCTTAAAAGAGTGGCTTGTGATTTTTAACAATTTCGAAACAACCGCATATGTAACTGTCTTTTTTACACCAGGACGTCAGCAACAAGGTGACGGTAGACGAGCTGACGCTAGAACTCGAGGACATGAAAGTGTCGAGCGTGATCCTGGCTCCTAACCTGATGGAGATTGTGACGGAAAGGAAGCTGCTACAACCGACTAGCTTCAAGCTATTCGTGAAACGCAGCCTCTCCACTTGGTACGAGGCGCTGCCCGATCTGGATGTGTCTGGGAAGATGCAGACTATAGCGGTGAGTTGGCTGTTCTATGCTTCTGTGGTATTTTTGAGGTTTCCGGGTTTTTATGGTACAGTCTGCCAAGAAATTGGTCCACCCCCATAAGATCGATGTTCATTTGAACCTCATGAAATAACAAGGTCGATTTCCCCTTGATATAATATTATTCCAGTGACAATAGCTCTCTTATAATAATAGTATTTACGTCACGTCATGTGTCATGTCAACCTCAGTGATCATTTGATCTCACAGAAACTTTTGTCGTAATACATCTCTAAATTTAATAATCCGTTCAATGCGCAGCTCTAGTAAGTAAGCGAGTTAAGTAAAAATTATTCACACCACTTTAAGTGCCATAGAATTTTGATGAATGATGATACATTTGACCTTAATTTTGATTTCATGTTACATTTTCAGATAACCGTAGGCCACAGCGACTACAAAAGCATCATGAACATCTTGAACCAGAATCTCCAAGAGGGTCAAACCAAGGTGGAAGAGCTGAAGCCGCAACCGAGCGTCCCCAAAGTGACATCCAAGGCAGCTGTCCGCAGCGCAAGCAAGAGCCAAGCCAAAACTACGGTGTCCATCGTAGAACCGACGAAGGACGATAAAAAACCGAGGACAACTATCAAGTTTTCGTTCACCATGGAGAGCTTTGTTATCGATTTGATGAATACTTATAGTGTAAGTAGTAGAGTTGAGTTAAATCTGTAGCTTCAACGTAAAGCGGCAATTGAGCTTCGTTGACAGCGGCGCGGGCGTGACGGTAACGGTACAAATAGATCTATGACAACAGTTTAACGAAGCAAATAAGGTGACCATGAAACTGTAAATTTTGAAAGTTTTTTTTACAAAGTTTAACAATCAATGTTCACATTTTTGCCTGTTTCTACGTCCACACTTTTAAACTGAAGTTAAACACATATTTCAACTCACGACTTATACGTCGCCCTCACACCGACCACGTACGAGTATTAAGAACAGTCTTTCACTTCGAAGGAACCTACTACCCACTATCCCGATCAAAATTCAGATGCCGACTGATTTCAATGTAACAAAACTCACTCCACAGAGCGAAGATCTCGAGGCTGAGAACTTCGTCCGCGACGTGGAACTGGCGCGGTTCTGTCTGGCGCTGCTCTCCGTCAAGGGCCGCATGTACTCCGACGGTTCCATGAACACTTCGCTGCTGCTTGTGGACTGCACGCTCGATGACACCAGGCCGGGCCGCGGCGCGAAGATTACGAGGTAACTAACTGTGCAATAGGTTAGGAGGCTTAGCGTGGTACCAAGTGTACTCACACGTAGCTCACTCGAGCTTCGTTTCATTTTGGACGTCACTGGTTGTACAGTGGCAGGTATAGTCTATCTCGCGCGCAAGTTGATTCGCCCCTTTCTGTGCTAAGTGTGCAGCTATTTTTGAAAAACACGAAATTTTCATTTGTTAATTAAATATCTCATCTGCTGTATTTATCGCAAAAATGGTCGACTTAGGTAGCTATACTTGAGTCGCTTATTGTCTGGATCCTTTTTTGCTGAACTGAACTGAGCTATGTCGTATCTCAGCAATATTTTAGTTAAAATACACTTAACAAGTGTACACGTTATTTTCATCAACACATTCGCACCTTCTTCAGGTGCTTCGAACTAACATGTGCAAAGTACAAAGTAGAAAGGCGGACATACTCCCACCAATCTTTAGTTTAGAGTAGTTTAGGGTTGAGACGTCAAAAATACGCATTTATTTGAATTCACCATTTATTCAGTGATGGTAGGCACTCAATTTTTTTGACACCTTATTGGCCCTGTCACATAATACTCTGGGAATCTATGCCGCAGATCTTTCGTACCTGAACTGCGGCGTGGATCTCCCCTGCTTAAACGGCATCTATGTTTAGGTATTTAGAGCGCCGCCGCGAGTCGGCAGACATCGGCGCCTTCGACCACTCCGCTGCCCTCATGGAAGGCGGCGACAAGATACGAAGCATGATCGACATCACCTACACTATGAAGAATATGGACACATTCAGTGAGTGCTGTTTTAAATCGTAGAATGGACGGGTTGTTACATAATTTGATCAAGTTTTGTTTCCTAGTAAAATTTCCACTCGCGTTTTTCTCAAATGGCCTTTTCCCCCACTGGTGTTTTTTACTGAGGCATCTGTTCATCGTAGTATTTTTTCCAATTTAAATCAACATAGAAACATAGGTAGCTTTACATTATGTTACGTTATCATTGGCGCGGAAGAACAAAATATCGTAGAAAAAGGTGCTCCGTTTATGTGTCGAGTCTAATTGGGAAAAACGCTACGTTGAAAACGACAATGGGAAAAAAAATCACACTTGTAAAAGTGTACCAGTTTGTTGTGTTGTGTACCTGGTTTAGAATAACACATCTCCATTTCTTCCGTGGATGCTGTACGTAAGAGGCGACTAAGAAAACAACTCAAAATAACACAAAACACATATCACAAGGACAGCCCAAGCAATTCACAACGATAATTCCTTTCATTCGGAGAGGAATCTCTTACAATCATTCAATCCGCTTTACATCAAACGCTCAAACAGTGTTACCAGCCTATATGTATGGTTATCTTCCAGTCGACATCCGAATCTTCAGCTTCAACCTGATCCTGGCGATGGACTTCCTCAAGAAGCTGGCGGAGTTCATGACGACCGGGCTGGCGGGGCCCGAGGAGCCGGCCCTTGCCGTCGACGAAGCGACTCACCCTCTAAGGAGCCCTGCTGACAAATCCGTTGAGGCTTTCTCAGTGAGTATAAGTAAAGCATGAAAAATCTTTTGATATCAAACTTGGCAAGATTTAATAAAGTTACGTGTCAAGGATTGTAGCTAGGAGGTCCACTCCGCAATTTAAATACAGTGGCTAAAAAATTACTCTACGAAATTAGTACTTACCCCCCTTTTTGAACCTCATGAAACAACAAGATCGATTTCCCGTTGCAATAATATTAAGACAGTGACAATAGCTCCCTTATCATTGCTGTATTTACGTCACATCTATTACACTTCGTTAGGAAACTCAACCTTAGTGATAATCTCACAGAAACTTTTGTCAAAAGTGGTAGACCACGTTCTTGGTCGTTCTTATAGTCCTAGTTCAATTTGTTTGATGATTGACCTTTGTCGTTTAGAAAAGAAAGTCAACAATGGCGGCCGCGCCGAGCCTGCCCGAGTCCCGCAAGGTGTCCATGATGACCGTCAACATCAAGATCGAGCAGCCCGACATCATCCTCGTCGAGTCGCTCGAACAGAAGTCTTGCGACGCTCTCGTGCTCAACGTAAGTCCAAATCCTTGCTACGTACATACATACACGCCTATGTTCTTTAACGGGTTAGGCAGGGCACACGAAACGTGAGAGAGAAAAACTATGATTATTGTCACGCTTCGCAGGCACTTCTTGCATATTTTTTTGTTTGAAATCAGATGGCAAAAGTACTATAATAGTGACAGATCTTGCTATGTTTATGATTTTTTTGTTGTCTGTTTCTTTATGAAATATTTTAATACCCATTGTTTGTAGTCGTAGAAACAAAAGAGACTTCCCCCTTGCAAAGGGTTAAGATACAGGGCAGGGAGGGGCAATTTTGTTTTTTTTTTTTTACTTGCAATGCGACAAGAGTTTTGCGTACGTCTTTATGTGTGTATGTGCGTATTGTGCGTGGTTGCGTGCGTGCGAGGGTGTTTTCCGGCTTGTGTGTTTGTACTTTTCTCTACATTTGTGTCTTCAAATTTTACATGTTATTATACTTCGTAATCATGCTATGATATGCAAAGAACACTTCGATTAGCGGCTGTAAGACAAACAAATGAAGAACAACGAAGAGGTTAAAGTCTTCATTTGGCTTCAACCCTTTCAGATGGAAGCCCGCTTCAAGCTCCGCAAAACCGACGAGCGTATGGTCGCCGACGGGGGCATATCAGGCCTCCAAATGGTCATCAGGACCATAGGCCGCAAGGACCGCACGCAGCGGCATCTGTTAGCACCAGCTACGCTCTCGCTCGCTCTCTCGCAGCCGCCTGGGAGCGGCATGCACGTTGATGTGGCTATATCTGATATCAAGATCACTGTGTCACCTGGTAAGTGTGCATATATTCTCACATTCCACGCAAAATAGGCGCATCTACGTCGTCGAGTTTGCCTCCAACTGGTCATCAGGACAATAGGGTGTAAGGACCACATGCAGCGGCATCTGTTAGCACCCGCTACGCTGTCGCTCGCTCTCTCGCAGCCGCCTGGGAGCGGCATGCACGTCGACGTGGCTATATCTGATATCAAGATCACTGTGTCACCTGGTGAGTGTGCATATATTCTCACATTTCACGCAAAATAGGCGCATCTACGTGTGAGTCTTTCTCCAAATGGTCATCAGGACAATAGGGTGTGAGGACCACATGCAGCGGCATCTGTTAGCGCCCGCAACGCTCTCGCTCGCTCTCTCGCAGCCGCCTGGGAGCGGCATGCACGTTGAAGTGGCTATATCTGATATCAAGATCACTGTTTCGCCTGGTGAGTGCATGAATGTCACATACATGCCATTCCACGTAAAATTGACGCATCTCAGTCGTCGACTTGCGGAGACCAGCTCGAAACAATCCGCTCTCTACATATATCATGCCTGTATTCCCAAATGGGGTAGACAGAGGATACGAAACGTAAAGTCTAAATGTCTGTTTCTCGTTTCGCACACACTTGGCTTCATTTTAGGTTTGAATAAAGATGAGAGGTATAATAGTGACATTGTTGGCCTGTCGCAAAGCATGCCTATATCTACATCCGTAGTCGCTTCTTATGACATCCACGGATGAATTCGAGAGTTGTTATTTTAAACCCGACACTACACGAGCGGTCGAAATACAATCGTGGCGCATTCGGCGGTTTTTTCAGCGACATCAATCACCGATAGAATCGCAGCTATTATCATAGCGTGCAGTTTGACAGAATGTTTTTGACACGCAATTACTGGGCTAACTAAAAATTACTATAGAACAATCGACGAGTAATGATCCCTGGGACACTGACAATAATAATCACGATACAACCTTGTAGCGGCGTCACCGTTACATTGAAATCGAACCGTAGGCGTTTAAAAATTACGTTTATTTATTTTAGGTAGATTTATTTCATTACAATGATATTTCGATGGAATTATAACAATTCTTAACATTTACAAGGAATTATCTCAACCAGAATTTACGTTTACGTCTTGCAAAAGTTACTTCGTTTGGAAGACATCGACTAATCTGGAAAAATATCGACAAAAAAATGTCGATAAAAATGTCGATAAGTTGAAAAGAATGTACACAAAATACACTAAAGTAGTACACTTTCCGTCTTCGATTTATAATCATTTAAGTTGTCTGCAATGCGAAATGCCGAAAAGACTACGTAAAACTGTACTCAACAGTGAAACGCTGGAGTTTGTGGTGCGCTTGCGAGATCATTTTGCTCGCGAGCAACAAAATGGTGGACCTTTGTTGCCAATTGAGAACGTACGCGACCGTGTTGCTGATGCTCTGGGAATCGGAAAGGCTACCGTCTCCCGAATTACAAAGGAGAAGTTCGGCAAATCCTCGATGGAGAAGAACATACTCTCATCTCCAAAGAATAAGAAACATAACAGGGCATACCCCGTAACCCATCCCGATGACTTCGATGTGGCTGCGAATGCTGCGATACGGAATCATATTTACGCCAACTTGCAAAAACTTATTGGCATCGCTGAAATCTGCTGATTTATTTAAAGGCGGTATCACTTCTCTCAGAGTCGTCATAAAGAAATGTGGATTTCGGTACGGGAAGTCTGACAAAAGGAAAATATTGATGGAGCGAAATGACATAGCATTGATGAGGTGTGATTTTCTACGAAAAATTAAGAACGTTGAGAACTGGGACAAAGTGGTTTATTTGGACGAAACTAGGCTCAATGCCAATCATACAGTCCCCAAAGCATGGACAGACGATACAGAAAAGTCCTGTACCAAAACACCGGAAAGCAAGGGCCAGCGTTTGATTATCTGCCATGCAGGCACAGCGAAAGGTTTAGTCCCTAACTGCTTGTGGGCCTTCAAATCAGTAAAAACGACTGATTATCATGAAGAAATGAATTTTGAAAATTTCAAGAAATGGTTTCAAGAGGGATTTTAACAAAAATTTAAAACAGTTACCGGCCAAATTTTTGCTGGTAATAATAAGGATTTTGTAAAAAAACTTTTCGGTACGGTACGGGCCTTACATAAATGACCTGATTCACAAAACGAAAGTTTGTTTACTGGGTAAAATTATACGATAAGGAAATGAAATGGGTCCATTTCTATTTTTGGAAAATTTAGGTTTTTTTAGTTTTTAATTTATGCCAAAAAAATTAAATCACTTCAACGACAACATAACAAAACTCCTTCGTCTTTAATAAAGTTAAGTTCCATCGACACGCCCCATCACTAACGTGAACTGTCATGGCTCATGTCAGGGATCATGTCTCGCCGATTGTCCTATAGACTAGCACATCTTACCTCCGTTTCTCCATAACGTTCGCAGGGTTTATAAATATAACGTTTTTATTTAAATATTCCCTCGACAGATATCATAGCGCTGTTGAACCGCGTGATGGCGACGATGACCAGTACAGAAGAAGACGAGACGCTGCAAGTCAACAAAGCCATATTCTATGACAAACCGTGGGACATGCAGCCGTTCAAACCGAACGCGTATTGGTTCTTGAAGACTGGTGAGTTATTACGACTTATCTTTTTCTCAATAATTTTCCATGATTCGTGATTTTTTTTAAATAAGCATAACAGAGTATGTATGGCACTACTTCATAGTTATTTCATTTTGTAAAAGTTATCGACCACAGAAATTAAGAACAGTGAGGAACACAAAATTATTTGAAGGGAATTTGGCTTGGATTCTTGGATAGTTAGATTTTTAAAAGTTAGATAGGAGTGACAAAGCCTTTATTCTACATACATACATACATATCATCACGCCTCTTTCCCACAGGGGTAGGCAGAGGCTACTTTGTTCCACTCGCTACGATCCTGATATACCTCTTTCGCTTCATCCACATTCATCAATCTTCTCATACATGCTCGTCGGTTTCGGGTACTCTTGACCTGACCTTTTTCTAAAACGTCCGCGATTTGTTTACGGAACGTCCGTCTAGGTCTTCCTCTCCCACTGCACCCATCTTCTACAGTAGGCCATAAATGCTGTAAGTAGGCCACAGTATACCATAAGAGCGAAGTGCATCCTCTTAACAAATGACTTACCTTCAAAATTATATACTCCCTTACAGAATTAGCAGAAGAAGCCCTGAACATACCAGACCTTGACGAGGAGCCGTCAAAGCCGCCACAAGACGAGATCTGTCTGCTGTCCAGCCCGTCCATCATACTGTCTTTGGAGATGGAGATCGGAACGGAAACTATACCCGTGTTGGTTATGCAGGCTTCGCTCAATGGACAGGTCAAGGACTGGAGCTCTGATGTGAGTAACTAAAAGAAGATTAAGTACAGTCAAGGAAATTGATACCTGTGACATTTTGAACCTTTTCATAGTGAGTTTCATATTGCTTTGATTAGTAAAAAGTATGCTATGTCACAGTGACATTTCTTGTGAAAAGGTACAAAAGGCACAGTTGTCAATTTCCTTGACTGTACGTGTTCACTGAGTTTTTTCACTTTGTTTGCTTTGTGTCGAAACTCAGGATTCTATGGGAAGTAAATTAAAATGTAAACTTTAATTTAACATGCAAAGACTGAGAGACAGATGAATTTAGTATAAGTCTCGTTATGAGAGTTTATGAGCATATCCAAAGCGTCTAGTGTAATCGAAACGATCATGAATTCGATAGCGATTTCGTTTGCGAATTAACGCGGAATTGTATAGAAACGTACCGACCGCGGCAGTTGTGCAAACGTTCCGTTTAGGGGCGCTGTCTCAGTTTCCAATTTCCATACAATTCCGCGTTATTTCGCAAACGAAACCGCTGTCGAATCCATGGTCGTTTCGATTACACTAGATGCTTAGATCTCACGCAAACATCATATTTTATGCTGGGAGAGTTTTATTTGTGAAACAATTACTATCGTAAATAAGTATTAATTTAATTTTAACATGCTTTGAATTCCCCAGTTCTACATGGAGTCGACATGGGCAATGCAAGTGTCGTACTACAACATCGGGCGCGCCGTGTGGGAGCCGCTGATCGAGCCCGTCGAGATAATGAAGGATTACACGTACAAACACGTGCCGTGGGAACTGAAGATGGAGGTGGGTTTAGTTTACTATCGGATACAGTCCTCGGCAACTAAATTGGCAAGGTTTTAAGTAGTGGGGGTAAGTTCATGCATCGCTTTTCCGTGGTAAAAGTGATCAGCGAATTTACACCCACTACTTAAAACTACCTTGAAAATAAACAGGGTGGAATTTTGTAATGCCACCTGAAGGGGAAGTAAAATATTTTAATGCAGTTTTGTTTCTTTTTAAAAATAAAGGAATGTTTCCTTTCAGTGAAATGAGCTAGCTAAATGATTTAGAGTACTTTCCCTTCAGGTGGCATTACAAAATTCCACCCGGTATATGCCGGGGACTGTACCGACAGAGGTTTTAGGACGCTCTATTTTTCTTCCGAATCACACAGTTTAACTTTGCAATTTTTCAGCGGAACACACTGTCTGCATAATAAATTATTAAATTAAAAAAAAGTTATTATGTATTAAAAGTCACGGAATGTCAATGTATTTCCCGGTTCTATTCCCGAGTCAGGCAATATCATTCTTCTAGTCTATCTTTGATTCATTCCATTTTCTAATTTAAAAATTGTAATTCAATATCTTTACAGTAAAACCCTAGAAAGGTTAAATACAATGATATTTTTGATCGTTTAAACATTGTTCTCATTAGATCGTGATGCGGCCACAAGAGCAGAGTGCCATCGACACGACGGACGAAGCGGCGAACGCCCAGGCGGTGGCCCAGCGGCAAGCCAACAAGACCGTCACAGTCTCCAGCAGCGAACCGCTCGAGATCACCATCACGCGCACCGGGATGGAAGTAAGACTACGCTTATCATGGCAACAGATGGAGTACGGTCAACTGCAAAAATACACGTACATGTAGGATCGTACCTGCCTAAGTTGCGTTTTATGTCATCCACGGAAGAAAATAAGAGGTGTTATGTCTCTATAATAATATTATAAAGCTGAAGAGTTTGTTTGTTTGTTTGAACGCGGTAATCTCAAGAACTACTGGTTCGATTTGAAAAATCATTTTTATGTTGGATAGACCATTTTTCGAGGAAGGCTTTAGGCTATATAACATCATGCTGCGACTAATAGGAGCGAAGAAATATGGGAAACTGTGAAAAAAACGGGGGAAATTAGTCACTATTCCACGCGGACGGAGTCGCGCGCACAGCTAGTGTCTCTATATTAAACGGTTTTACTTAGCTTACCCTGTTTGTTTTAGTCTTTAATCTTTATTCCTCCCTTCTTTGGTCTTTGTTGGTTCAAATTTAGAAATTGAAATTTTACCCTCTTTCCGTCAACTGATTGATCTGAAATTCGGTATGCGCTTTTAGTTGTGGTGACAATACAACAATGTATATTCATTGTCATTGTAAATTCAAAATGGCCGCCGCTACAAAATGGCGGATGACCTAATTCTTATCAACCTCATCGATATGGGTATCAATTGAAAGGTCTTTGCAAGGAGAATACAGTGCACTATATAAATAAAAAAAAAACTAAAAAGTCGAAAAAAAAAAGTTAAAAAAAACGTTTAAAAACGGTAAAACGGTTTTATATACATTGATTAGACTAAAATAAACCGAAGAATGACACCTGTAAAATAAATGGTTTGCTAAATGACAACCTTGTGTCCGATTTAAAAGTGCAGCCCTACCTTTATAAATATGGGATAATTATTTTGCTATATTTATCAGGTACTCACAATGTTGGGTAACTCCTTCGCGGCAGCCATTGCCGCGAGCGATCAATCAACAACTTCCACCTCCTCGAAGAAGATTGAGGATCAGGTAAATAAACTTCTCGATAAATAAACCCGAAGACACCTTACTCGTATTTACACAAAATTTTGCATATTTGGCCAAAGTTACTATTATTCACATGACTACAACATACGTAATACGTATGTATTCCCTAATGAGGTGGGCATTGAACACGAAATGCTGCCCATACAAAACTCTAACCATTTCACGCTTCCTTCATTTTCTAGGTTTTGAGTTAAGAGGTGCAATAGTGACAGGTTGCCGGCGTTTTTTCCTAAAATATACTAAAATAGACATCCACGGTACAAATGGAGAGGTGCCATTCTAAGCCCGATGCCACACGGAACACCTGACGAAAAACTATCTTATTAATCTTATTATCTTTTATAATAAAAGTTGACTCCCTTTTTGTCGCTTCACACCAAAACATTTCGCCTCATCAAAGTAGAGGTCGTAAAATGCTTATTCATTTCAGAGCGCTAAATCGGAATATTACGGTGCTCCTTACGTTCTCCACAACTGCACGGGGCTCACGGCCAAGCTGCTTCTCGAGGACAACCACGACTTTACCGTCTTCCTCACCAGCGACGCAGTCGACACCGGATACAGGTAAAACTACATACACTTGTGTTTGTATGAACTCAGTGTGGATTAGGAACTTCACACACGATTGAATTACTTCGTCGATGATTGCCTTTACCGAATCTTTGAAGGATGTTTACCGAATAATTAGTGATAAATATCAAATTCGATGTCGATACATTTCGAAGAATTCAGAGGTGTGAGCCTGGGATTCGAACCAGCGACCCTTTGCGTAAGAGGCCACAGGTCAAACCGCTGGGCTACCACGCCTAGGTACAGAAAAATATCAGTATTGAAATTGTTGTAGAGGTACAGAAAATTCAACAGGTACAGAACATTATGTTTTTGATCTTTTCAGGGAGGTAGTGTTCGAGACGGGGGCCAGTGTCCCCTTGCAGTTGAAGCACGGCGGGCTCAACCTGATGAAGCTCAACGAACCACCGCCACAGCTCAAGTTGAGCGTCAGGGTATGTATAAAAAAAGCGCTGTACTCTGAAAGCACTCCCTAGACAAATCTAGTCAAAACACGTAATAAAAAAAAAACTTCGACTATATTATCGAATTTTACATGAAACTACCACGAGTCAGTATAGGTTAAAAAAAAATGGATAACTCCATAATTATGTTTTGGGTCCCTGGTGATAACTCGTCTCAATATGCGTTATCTACACTAATATTATAAAGAGGAAAGATTTGTTTGTTTGTTTGTATTTTTGTATGTTTGTAGTGAATAGGCTCAAAAAGTACTGGGCCGATTAAAAAAAATCACTATTTGAATGTTACATTCTTCCGAATTGTGATTAGGCTACTTTTCATAAAAAAAAATAGAGATCCTTGGTGATTACCAAGGATGACTTGGTTACATTATTGACGATTGTCAATAATGTAACCAAGGGTGTAATTTTTTTAAATGTATGCTTACTAAGTACATCACACAGTACACATATTATGAACAAGGGTCGGTAAATAGCACAGCGAAACTGAACGAAAGTGACACAAGCACGGGCAAAGCGGCGTACCCTCTACACAGCAGTTAGCCTTTACTGTAATTTAGTCTTTCTTTACAGATAGTAGAACTAGAAGAAGAGGTCCAAGTGCCAGTGGAGCGCGCGGACAAGCGCTACTTCCCGCTGGGCCGCAAGCAGGGCGGCTCTGTGGACCGCCACGCGCCGCACGTGTTCCTGCACGAGTCCCGCGGACTCATATCCGACGTCGTCATGCAGGAAGCCGCGCTGCACATTTACTTGCGCAGTGTCGTACAGGTGTGTAATAAAAAAACCGGCCAAGTGCGAGTCGGACTCGCGCTTAAAAGGCTCCATACAAGGAATTGCAAAAAAACACGTTTTTTGTATGTAAACTCCCCTTAAATACTTACTTTTAAAGTACATATTTGTATAATGACTATTATATTTTAAGCGTCTACCTATTACAGTTATTTATATCGACCGAAAAACATTAGAAAAATCACGAATAGTACGCTCAAAGTGGATACAAAACTGTCTACGCCATTTAATAATACAGGCGCGATAAATGAACGAAGGTTGAAGGTTTAAAGAGCTGACTGCCAACCTTCAGTAGTGAAGTGGCACATTAAGAAGAAGAAGAAATGAACGAATCAATGAACGTAATTCTTGTCCGCAGGTGACCAACAGCCTGTCAGTGAATGTCTCAGTGTACTACATGACGCTGAGTGGCAACGAGGTCCGTCTACTGGGCGAGGTGAAGCCAGGTGCTATCCTCAGGTTGCCACTGCAAGCCGTCCACACGCCTACTGCGGAGATATTCTTCTCTGTTGATGGTAAGCAACTGTGGTACAGTCCTGTCTTCAAGTATTGAGTGTTAAATAAATCAAAATGGTGGATGAACCTTAGAATAAAAAATAAAAGGATTTAAATTTATCATTTTCCCGCGTTGTGTTGGCGTTAGAATTACACCTCTCAATTTATTTTGTAGATGTCGTAAGAGGCGACTAAGGAAAGAGGTTAAGATATGCTTTAGGCGACAGGCTAGCCACCTGTCGCTAGTGTCTGCCCTTTTGCCTTACTTTAAACCTGCAAGTGTGGCAAAAGTTACAAAAGGAAAATTCTCACGGTCTTGTCTTTGTAATGTAATGTTGTAAGTAGGTAATTTATCTTTTAAATATGGCAATACTCATGGTAGATCTGTTTATATAGCCAGCACGTATTCCGATGGAGAGACGCATGGTAACTATGCGCCGTTCTCACAGCTGTACTTGCTTCGCTGTACACGAAACACGTTGATTTCGCGCTTCGATCAGATTTATGAACATGTTCATCGATTTTTTTTTTACTGTCAATTTATTATAGAAAAAAAACCTTTGGCTGCTTGAAACAGTACCTAAGTCTTCACTAAAAGTCTGTCATAAATGTATAAGTGATTTTGTCGTTGGAAATGTTTAAAGTAGATGTATACGAAGTTAACGAGATTAATAGTATCTAGATAGAGGAACAATTTACATTTTGCTAGTAGTCACTTCGACTTTTAAAATATTAAACATGATAAAAACAAATTTTATCAGATTCGCATCTGTTTATCTTATCTTATGGGCAGTAAAAGTTAGATAAATAATAAATACAACGCTCCGCGTCACGGAGTTCCTATTCCATAACGTTCTCATTGAATGCATCACAACACAAACTTGACCTGAAGTATACTGCTACTTTATATCAAGGGCAAGTGTATAAATGTACGACAAGTACTCATGAGGTATGTACAATATTTATTACGAAGTATTTTCTGTCTAAATATTAGTAATCTCGTTAACAATTGCCGATGTAACCAAAATTCTATCCCGCTCTTAAAGTTACGCGTAAGAGAAGGACAGAATTCGTAGCGTGTAGTATTTTCAGTAGCGCGTCTTAGTCCTCAGTTCTTGCCTCGCTTACTTTATTACAAAATCTTGTTTGCAAATCTAGCGAGATGTTTTCCAACAGGATTCACTGTGTCGGTGTCGCCGTTTGTCTGGCGCGAGTTGCAGCAAGAAGTCAAGATTGCTAAGTTGCTGCAGTGCGATTCGAAGGACAAGATGAGCGGAGAAAAGTTTTACCTCAAGGTATCGGCTTGTTCAGGGCTTTGTACCGGCCACAATCACAAAACGTCGCCACCGGCATATTTCTTGTAGTTGTCGTACATTTTATATGGACTAGACGCACACGGTTGACGCCGATGGCCGCCACACGCTACAATCGTCGCAGCTCGTTTCTTGTGGCCCGCTCCGGCCACTAAATGGCTGTCTGAACTGAACCATTGGCTGTCGCGCGCTTCAACTACTTTTGTAGCTGCGTCTAGCTTCTCGTGGCGGCGTTAATGGCTGTGGCCGGTGGCCCGTGTTCGGCGACACTAAGCGTCCTGATCATGTAAACTATTTGTTGATCGCTCTGAGTTTGAGAAGTACCTACTAATTCTTAAACCTTAAGCCTTGACCTGTGTTAGTAATTCGAAATATTTCCCCCTCTCCCCAGGCCATAGGAACGATGGAACAAGTGTTCTACGAGAACACCAATCGACACACGTTCGCCTCGTCCTGCTACGACATAGTTCTGAAGCCGGCGGTCAAAATGCAGAATTGCCTGCCCGTGGATATTGTCGTGTCGCAACTGGGACTGAAGAGAACTCAGACCTTCAAACCGGGAGAGATGTTCCATTTGTCACATTTGTCACCCAACAAAGCATCGATAGTCGTTATGGTAAAATGTGTTCATTTTATATTTTTGTGAGATTTCATTTACTCTTACGAGGTTTATATGAATAGGTGTTTTAAATTTGTAATGGCCATTTATAGATAGATGAAGTATTTGTAGATGGAAAAGTTTAATCTGCTGTTGCATGTGCGAGTGATATCTTCAAATACGAGTATATGCCTTATGTCAAATTTATCTGACTGAACACTACACTCACACAAACAAGAAGGAATTTACCTTTTCACCTAAAAATACTATTAATACCATACCAGTATATAATTGAATGGTCAAACTAAGGCGTAATTTTCGACGATTGAGTTGATGTTTTTTTTCTCTTAGACAAACGTTTTAGCAGTTACGTTTGGACGATGGCGACATACTTGCAACTTTTTCTAATACGTCTCATTTCTAATCAACATTTACAGATCCAAAATTACCTAGACAAGTGTTGGGTGTGCACTAAAAATCTTCCGGATACCGAGACGGAACTATCCGTGTGGTCTTTCGAGTCTCACGACAGTCCATCCGTGATGACTTTGGACTTGGGCATGCACAGTGCGGAGATGGAGGGCACGCAAGTGCTGTCACTGTATTGCCCTTTCTGGATGTTGAATAAGACCGGGCTGACGCTCTGCTATAGGGTAAGTTCGTGTGCTATGTGGTCGTGGTTTATATGTACGGGGATGGGGTAACACTGTACGTTTAGAAGTTTTTTGTTGTAGTTGAGTGGGAATCGTTTATGGGTAAATGTAAGGCTAATTTTCGTGTCGCGACTAAAAAGTTGTTTTTTTTTGTGTAGTTTGTAAACTCGGAAATATGGGCTGGATTATATATTATATCTATGTATATAATAATAATGCAAGTTATCTGTTAATCTCATGATGTACTTTCGTTAATTTATAACAGTCAATGATTTTGATTATCGAAGTCAAACATTTTAAACGTACAGTGTTTTTTTGGTGGGTCTGATTAATAATATTACGAGTTTGTCGTTGTGTTCGTAAAATCAAAATTGTATAATTGTTTTGGCTAAAACGTTGTTCTCTTTGGGAATGAAGTAGGCTATTTTGTATCTGTATTTTTGTAAACAATTTTAAATTTAAAGTATATCTATTCCTGGCACTGCAGTATTTGTATCCTATATCAAAAATCTGAACTGTGTTTGGTTTAGTATTTAACGTCTTGGGTATTTTAAAGTAAATCGAAATCTTAAAATCTCATTGTGTAGTTCTGTATCTGATATAATCGAGACCAAAACGATTGGCATAAATATTCCATGATTGCAGAAATCAAAGAAAGCAGATAAAGATTCCAGCACTCCCAATAAGGTATCCGAGATGTGAACGAAGCGTTTTTCCCATTTTTTTTATTTTTGTTGCATCTGACATTTGCCTCTGACTTTTATTAATCCGTCGCTTTCTACGGTTGTTGTCGACTAACTTTTGCGAAAGCACTAGCATTAGGTTGTTTTGGTTTCAATTATTGTACTGTCGTGTATTTTATTGGCATGCTCAGTGGGGTCATTAAATAATCCTAGATTAGTTGAATCGACTCGTATCGTTCGCGAAACAAAACTGCGTTTGATTTTTACAACTTCTCAGGGAGCCTGTTAGAAAATAAAGCGTAGACGTAACTGTAACTTAGTAATGCAGATTTTGTGATGTACATTCCAGATAAAACAATCAAGTTGCGGTAAATATCTTAGGCGACACGGCTGTTTGCCGGTGAGTGCAAACGCTTCAGAATGTAAATAATAAAGGGCACAACGGGAATTAGCACCTTTTTTTCGTTTGGTTTTAGGGGTCCTGTTTAAATACCGGAGTTTCTAATTTTGGTGAACTTTTTTATTTATTTTTGCTGCCGTCTCTAAACTTTCCAGAATAAACTTTGTATCGCGGCCGTCACTTGTTTTACCACGTTGATATTTCGGTGGCGCGTGTTGTAAGTGATCGTTTTTTTTTTGTAATTGTTTTGTCTAAATGTTGGTTTTGGATGGGTGTATTTGATCTACTAATGGATTACTATGACCCTACTGTAATGTTGTTTATTTGTTTTAATCACGATTAGCACAAATCGCTTTTTTATTTATTTAGGTTCAGGTAATTAAGTGGATACATAGAGGTATTCTTTAACTGCATGTTTTGCATGATTAGTTTTAGTTTGGTGTATTTTTGTTTTTACTTTATTTTAGTATTATGTATTATAAAGCTTTCATTACACTTTAAATAAAAAATTATAACGACCATACATAATTTAGAGCGGAACAGCAAACATCTCTAAGATGGCCTTTGCCGTAATTACGATTCAACTCTGCAGCTTCTACGGGCATTGCCTAAAGGCTATTAACGCCGTTCTTGAAATAAAACCGTCATATTGAAAAATAAAACTTTAATTTCAGAACGTAGACGAAACAGGCAACGTGATCTTCCATCCCAAGGAATACAAGGAGCCGATTTTGTTCTCTTTCCGAGCTAAGAACTTTTTCGGAAAGAAGAAGGCGGCCATTCGGATCGGGTTCGGCGAATGGTCCGATAAATTCTCTCTGGACGTACCCGGGAGCTCCGGAGTGGTGATATGCCGGCACGAGGGTAGGACGTACCAGGTAAAACATTCTCTTAAGTAAATGTTATATTGTTAATGATTGTGTCCCGTTGCAAAATATTTTTTTGAAGCTGAAAGCTTTTGTAGCAGTGGTTTTAGGGTTGCTAAATGGTAAAAACCGGAACCCTTGTAGATTCGTCATGTCTATCTCTCCGTCTGAATGACACTTCCACTTTTTTCCGAAACTATGAGAGCTCTACTGTGAAACTTGATAAGTAGTTTTATCCTCTAATCCGCATTATTTTCACACAAAAAAAAAAACAGTGATTTTTCCATATTTAACACCAGAACTGAAGAGAGTCCGTTTTTTTCAGGTGGCAGTAACAAATCAGCTGTCGTTCAACAGTTTGACCAAGATGGTGGTGTTCACGCCGTTCTTCCTCATCATAAACGAGGCTCCCTTCAACATCCAATACCAGGAGCTGCATCGCTCTGGGGACCCCTGGACAGGGGTAAGATAGCTAATGGAATGATTAACCTATGTTTACATTTGATTTCGTCTGACGGTAAATATGTAGAAAAGTTTCGTACAGTCAGCTGCAGAGAAGAGTAACCCCCTGTCCATACAATGTTTCATTACAAGGGGGTTACCTTTCTCTGCAGCTGTCCGTACCTTGGACTATGCTTTGTAAATATTTATATTTGTACTAGATGACCCGGCGAACTTCGTTCCGCCTTAGCAAGATTTTTTCGCAAGATTTCCATATTATCTCACCGTTTAAACCTACCCTGGACAAAATAAGCTAAATCGGCCCAGCCGTTCTCGAGTTAACAGGACTACCGAATAGCATTTTTTTAAATATTTGTATAGATTAAATTTACTCAGTGGCAAAATGATCCGACCACCCGTTTTTAGGGTTCCGTAACCAAAGGGTAAATACGGGACCCTATTTTTTATTTTTACCTTTTGTAAAGGTCTTGACTAAATCTCACTTTCCACGATTTTACTGTAGACACTCATTTGACTACTAAACTAAAATACGTTGATTTTTTAAATAAAATAGTTCTGTGGTTCTACAGAATGTTTACAAAAAATTCTCAAGTTGTATGTAAATTGTATTTTCTCAGGTGGAGAATAACTCCAGCGCCCCCTTGTGGCCGATCGTGGAGAAAGAGGATAAGCTGCTTCTCCTGCGAGTAGAAGGCTCCGCCGATGTGTCTGCGCCATTCCTGTACACGGAGCAACACACCAGCTGTTTGAAATTAGCCAATGAGGTAAGTACAGGGTGGCTCGTTTAAATCGCTCCGTATTGGAAAGTCTGAAACTATAAGACATACGAAGATCTGTTCGTAGGAACCATGTCATTGATTTTAATAATAAGAAAAAAAACCTGTACTCAACTCGGGAATCAAACCCGGTTGTTTTGTAAAAATAAAAAGTACACTATTTCTATTTAAATATCGATTGTGTGGGTTTTAAGCAGTGAATAAAATGCATTCCGATTACATGTATTATCAAATCAAATCAAATCAAATTTATTCATAAAATTAATACAAAAAGGAAATAATAAATATAAAATATTCTTAGGTCTAAAATGTAATTAAAATTAAGTCTATGCTAGGTTACAAGTGTAACCTGTGTTATAGACAATATGTCCAAAAGAATTATAATATAAATAGCTCGAGCGTTTAAACAATGCAATACATTATCTTAAAACATAATACTTAGTTGTTAATTAAACTACATTATCGAAACTAATCAAGTGTAAACAATATAATAAACAACAAACAGCTAAAAACAGCGTCAGCATTATTTTCACATACTTTAATTTAATTTTGTAAGTGTTAGAAGTGACCGTTACAATATTCGACTAGTCCAGGCATGTAAAATTGTCTCTAATGGTCGTTACCTCTTTGCTGGTGTCGCAACGGCCAGAGTGCTTAGTGTAATGAAAACGATCATGGATTCGATAGCAATTTTGTTTGCGAATTAATGCAATGTATGTAAACTGAGAGGAGGCCTGTGCCCTGCAGTGGGACATATATGTATAGGCTGGATGATGATGATGATGTAAACTGAGACAGCGGCTCGAAGTGGTACGTTTGCACAACAGCCGCGTCTCATTACAACTTCGCGTTAATTCCCAAACGAAATCATTATCGAATCCATGATCGTTTTCATTACACTTAAGCTAATGTATGTATGTTATTTAAATTCCAGTACGGCGGCCTACACGTGGAAGTGCAACTGAGCGAAGGTGGTACTTACATTACGGTGCGGCAGTACCGCGACGGCCACGCGCCGGCGCTCGTCGTCAACTACTGCCCCTACACCATCACCGTCTATGAGAAGGAGAACGTTAACGTCAAGTGAGTTGACGCCGTCTTATTGGAATAGGTCGCTTTTTAAAGGCATGCTTTAGATTACTTACGATGTGCGTGAGGAGCCTAAGGTTGCACCTGCGTTAACACGTTCGACGCCACTGACACAACGTCTGTGTCAAAAACACTCAATGGAACGCTGCCGGCGTCGAACGTGTTAAAGTACGTTAAATCGTAGTTGAAATTCCTAATAGCCCTTCCGATGTGACGCTTGAGTTGTACTCCGTTTATTTTATGATTTGTATTTTAACTGACAAAACCTAACACAGACATCGACGCACATATTGATACTTTTCTATCGAAAACATTATAACAATCAGTAATAAATCTTATTGAATTTATCATTTCCAGTTTTGCCTTTGGATTCCTGAGAAAAAAAAACAAATTTTATCCGTTGAATTTCTAATCTTAAAATAAACAGATTATAGTAGTACAGTATTACCGAACTAATAATTCCTCTGGACATACCTGCGCAGTTGACGAATTTTGTGACGCGGGAAACTTCGATCTACCAATGATAAAAAAGATTTTAAACACTCGAGTTTTGATTGGTTATTGATTGATGCCACAGACAGATGACTCATGACATATGTCCAGGCTGGCGTAACTAGGAACAAAAAACCTTTTCTATGGACTTTGCGTGGCAGATCATTACCATCATACTAAAACAAAACGTCAGTACAGTTTATTATTAAACGGTTTTACTTAGCTTACAGTATTACCAAAATAATAATAATGATAAAAGAGACTTTCGCGCGCTAAACTCTTGCGTTGTTTTTGGTTATTAATTTTATCAATATCGATAATATACACAGATATCGTTGTGCCACCCTAGTTTGGTTCGTCATGTTGGTAATGATCAGACACCCAAACTGATTCCATTAGCTAGTATGGGCGTCCTGACTCTTAAAACGTTCGGCTACTCTCGGATATCGTTCTGTCCCTCTCGGCGCAGACGGTAACAGCCGATCGGAGTTATTTTCTTGGGAAAGCTGTAATTCCCGTTGATTTCCGTTGTAATGGATGAGTTACTAGTAATTTCTGGTAGCTTTTCTGTGGTGAATTTTGTGATGAATTTTAAGTTCAGCTTAACGCGCCTTAACTCAGGTTTGAGTTCGGGCAAGCTTTGGCTTTGCAAAAAGCTTTGAAAAAACATACAATCGACTTTTCAAGTCTGTTAAAACGAGGGATTTTAGTAAGCAGTGGAGGATATCCCATGTACAACGGCTATGTTTGGAATGAGCTCCAAAAAGACAATAGTTGATTTAAAAAATTATCGTGTTATTGTTTTTACCAGGAAAATCCCGACGATGCATAGAATGCTGTATACGTGGGACAACCCGGCCGGGCCGCGGGTGCTCATCATCGAGGGCCACAAGAAAAAGGAAATCGAGAACGACCTGCGGCAAGACGGGATCGGGGAGTTCATGTGAGTATGGCTTTTGCAAAACTTTAGAGATGCGTAACTATTTTGTATCACGTTAATTTAATGTTTATTTACGTGGCTATTACATAATAAAAGGAATTAATATACGATTGTACTGAAATAAGCCTGAAAAGAGGAATTCCATAAACAATCATGAGGATTTTAATGCCTAATTATGTACAGTCGTATACAAAACTTAGTCAACATTAATAAAATTAATTCCAAAATAACTTTATACCCAGGGATTATCCCAAATATACGTTACACTTAACGTAAAATGTATACTTATTGTTTTAACTTCTTAAGTCCTGGCTCTAAATAACTAATTTAGGGCCTCAGATCTAGACAAAAATTCTGTCTGGGTTTGCATATAAGGTACCTAATTTTTAACCTTCTCTTTCACTTCATGAAGTACTTTCGACTGTTATACTTTAACATGACGTACATTATTAATCTAATCTAATTGTTACTTCTCTGTTCTGCAACGCATCAAATACCGATCCCAAAACCTTTCTTCCAGGATTGACGAGACCCACCGCATCTCTTGGGTGTCCTTCCTCGACGGGTTGCAACGTGTGATTCTATTCACGGACGACCCGATACTGGCGAGCGGAGCGCACACGATCGGAGAGGCCGAGATCGTTGATACCGAACTGGTCGTGTCCATACAGGGCATGGGCCTGTCGCTGGTCAACGATCCTGAGCATTTGGAGATAGTTTACATCAGCATTTCCAAGTGAGTGGAGTCTTTTAGTTATTGAAACTGAGGTATGTCACCCCTGTGTCCTTCCTCGACGGGTTGCAACGTGTGATTCTATTCACTGACGACCCGATATTGGCGAGTGGCGCGCACACGATCGTAGAAGCCGATATTGTTGATACGGAACTGGTCGTGTCCATACAGGGCATGGGTCTGTCGCTGGTCAACGATCCTGAACATTTGGAGATAGTTTACATCAGCATTTCCAAGTGAGTGGAGCTTTTGAGTTTTTCAAACTGAGGTATGTCACCTCTGTGTTCTTTTTCGTCGGATTGCAACGTGCGATCCTGTAGGACGACCCCATACAGGCGAGTGGTGTGCACACGATTGGCGAGGCGGAGATCCGGTAAACGGTCTTTACAAAGTTGTTAGAGTGGCTATGCTTTTGAGCGAGTGCGTGGAATTGCTGCATGAATGTATTTAGTTCATAGTTACCTAAAAAAAGAGTAAGTATTGCTCGCAAAAACTGCCACTAATCATTCATCTTATTACTCTACGTTTTAAGTGTAGCCACCCTTTAGTTCAACATCCTAAGTAAACCTTCTCCTCCACAGTTCCGGGATAATATGGGAACAGTGCAAGATGGGAGCGCGGCGGTACAAGAGGATTGAAGGCGCCAAGCTAATTCAGTACGAGGAGGCTTACCAGCGGTACCTGCTGGACAAGAGCGTCAGCGCTGAACCGGTGCCTTCCCGGTGCATGATCGACGAGAAAATTGAGGTTTGAGCTTCGTTTTTTTATAGCTTATTCACTAAAATCGAGTAATCGAACACGTGTAATAAATCATGAGAAATAAATAAATGATGATGTTAAGGAACATTAAGTAGAAGGTTAAAGTATTATTTGAAATGTTCAGTTTTTATGTATTTAACTCTATGAGCACTTTTTTCGACATTAGATTTGATGTGGTAACCAGGGATCGGACATGCCATCGCAAAACAACCGAAAATCAGTATTGAAAGTAAAGTAACTGACAGAAAAGCAATTAAAATAAAGAGATTAAAATAAATAAAGTGTTAAATACGATAATATTCGCTGTAAATAATTGTATATTCTTAGATAAAATAATGTTACTTATTAAATTTTGTTCTATAGGTGTACGTTTTTGCGATGACATACCACTGGGTCCTGGTGATAACTCATCTCAATATGTGTTATTTGACGTATTTTTACTACATCACTATTATACTAGCAAACCTTTAAAACGGTGATAGAATATGGATATTTCATTGAAAGGCTGGTATAAATTGCTGGCAAGTTTTATTGAAATAGATTTTACCTTTAAAAAGTACTCTTTCACGAGTGACGTGATCGCCATGCAGGTGGACTTTGAAGAGATGCGCGTCCTCCGTCCCGCGCCGCGTCTCCTCCGCCGTACACTAGAGCCAGGACTATGGGCGTCGCTGGGGCTGACGGCGCACTCGCGGCGGCTGCACGCGCGGCTGCACCGCCTGCAGGTGGACCAGCAGCTCCCGCTGCCCACGTTCCCCGTGGCGCTGGCGCCCGTACCACCGCCAAGGTCCATCGCCAACCAGGACGCTATAGGTGAGGAGAATTTTAAATCAGCAAAACGCTTACACACCTACCCACCTACCATACCGCCGCGTCTCCTCCGCCGCACGCTGGAGCCCGGGCTGTTTAGGTGAGGACCAGCCCACAGTATCTACCTATACACACCGACCTTACCTACACACCAACGCATCTACACCTACCTTACCTACACACCCACACACCTAACCTACCTACACACCCACACACCTAACCTACCTACACACCCACACACCTAACCTACCTACACACCTACACACCTTCGTAAAAGTATTTTTTTTACAGGATTGTTTTTGTCGTTTTAAAGTTACGGGACAAAAATAGGCACGCTCAACACAGCCAAGGTTCGTTCGTTAGCAACCTTATTCGTTTCCAAAACAAAATTGGTAATAATTTTTTTAGCGAGCTTTTTGACACTACTCCGTACATACGATCGACTATAGATGCTACTCTAACCCGTTACTTGTTTTTGTGTTGTAATGCGCGAAAATGTTAACAATCAACCGTCCCTTAGGCATGAAGCCGTTCATCGAGGTGTCGATAGTGGAGCGCATAATGGAGCACAGCAAGGTCCGCCAGTACAAGTACTACAAGGTGCTGATCCAGGAGTTCCACGTGAAGCTGGACATGGGGCTGATCAACGCGCTCATGGGCATGTTCCCGCAACGGCTGCTCAACGAACAGGAGGCGGTGAGACGCTTTGATAAGACTCTGTGTAGTTAAATTTTTCGGTGACGTAAGGTTACTGTGCTTTTTTCCGACTTAATCAACGTAAATAATAATATGAGACCTGGGAACACAATATTCTAAATATTAATTTATCGTATTAAAAATAAGTGGCGCCTCCCCCTTTTTTCCCGTGGGTGTCGTAAGAGTCGACTCTGGGAAAGGGTTAGTGTATTGTGGGCGATGGGCTAGCAACCTGTCACTGCAATATCACGTTTAACCATCTGGTTACCCTGAATTTGCTAAATGTGGCACTGGATTTTTGAATTCATGTGCTCTGCCTACCCCTAATGGGAATACAGGCGTGAGAATATGTATGTATGTATGTAAATATGAACCAGGCACTTCAAAGACTCGTTCGTTTGGCGTTCTTCTCTTTTGTCATCGTATCAATCAACATTGTTGTCTTGTTGTCAAGCGAACGTGTGTTGTCGGGCAAAAGAAATACTGAACAATTACGAACTTAATGGCAGAGACTGCTGTCATACCGTTGAAATAGCGTACGATGACGTCACATCGATCTTAAGCAATTTGAATTTCTAGCAGTCTTATGCGCGTTTTGAAAATTGTTTTCGGTCTTATAAAGAAGTTAGTAAAAATATTGGTTTGAGGTAGAATTTTAATGTAAAAAGTTTGATGATCTGATGATGCCCTACGCGCTCGGTACAGCAAGCTACGCTTAGTATGCGGGCCCGCGAGTTCCCCTTTGTTGCTCTGTGCAAGTACATTTGTCGCGCTAATGTAGGGATATTGTAATACTGTGGTATTATATCTGAAGCATTTATTACTGTTTACAGCTGGAAGCCTTCCAACTGGACCTGGAAAACGCAAGACAACCTCTAGAAGCATTAGCGGCCATAGGAGTAGCATCTGACACCAAAAACTTCTATGACAACTTACATCTGTCGCCGCTCAAGGTAAACCGTTGTTTCCATCGCAGCACGCAAATTGTTATTTTAGTACCACTATTGCACAATAGATGGCAGCACGACAACTGAGGCATCTTACACACTGCGACTTTTAGCAGCGATGCAGTCGCGCATTTTTGAAACGCGCGACAGCATCGCAACTGTATCGATGCTTAAAGTAGCGCAAGTGTATTAAAGGTGGACCATTTGCGACTGCATCGCTGCTAAAAGTCGCAGTGTGTAAGGTGCCTGAAATGTCAATCAACTATTGCAGTCATTGAGTGACATTTTCGTAGCAATTAATATGAAACTTTATTATGAGTCTGGGTATTTGATTTATTTTACTATTTTAGGTTCACGTATCCTTCTCGCTGGGCGGGACCACGCAGTTACCAACGTTTGTCGGCACCGTGTTGCAGAGTATTGGCGTCACTCTAACAGATATGAATGACGTTGTTTTCAAGTAAGTTTATTATTTTCTACGCTTGTGACGATTTTTTTCAATGGCGATGCTAAAGAGCGCTCGTGGACGGTTTAAAATAGTAGCAAAATACTAGATATCTGGATACACCATCATTCTTTTTATATCACGTTCCCATAATACCATACCACATTTGCTATCAACCGATAAGATTTTCGAATCACCTTATTTTCAATACGCCACGTTTCCTTTAAGATCACACAAAAAAAAAACAGATATCTTATACACTATTTACTTTGTAATCTACATCGGAAACCTAAATTTTGGCTTATCGGTGAATAGAAAATGACATAATTCAGCCCGCGTAAAATATTCGTGGATGAAAAAAACTACTAGTAGTGCCTTAACAAGATAAAAGTTCTCATTACAAGTTTTAACATACCTGATGCGTTCCAGATTATCGTACTACGAGAAAAACTACGAGTTCTTGTCCCAGAAGGAGATGATATCTCAAGTGCAGAGCCACTACACGGGGCAGGCTCTGAAGCAGCTCTACGTGCTAGTGCTCGGCTTGGACGTGATCGGGAATCCGTACGGACTGGTCATCGGTCTCAAGAAGGGCGTGGAAGACCTATTCTACGAGCCTTTCCAGGTAACGGCGAAACCTTAAAATAATCTGATATAGCTTAGTATAGAGATTTTGTGTGACATGTGATCGAAACTGAAACTGTGGTTGTTATTGTCTCATTCAGGACATTGGATGTTGAGCAGGTTGACGTTATTCTGAAATTGGCCATATTACTATTTCCAGCCAGTTGCATGACATTAAAGATTGTCTTTATAATGCGAATAAAATGTGAAGACGATCAGAGTGCTAAACACAATGCGGTGAATAAATAAAGAAATATTAGCTACATGTTATGTAACCGTTTTTATATCTAAAAAAAATTTTTTTTGACGTAACCAAGTACGCAAATATCCCATTCTTATCCACAGGGTGCCATCCAAGGACCGGGAGAGTTCGCGGAAGGCCTGTTCCTCGGAGTGCGGTCCCTCGTGGGGCACACGGTGGGCGGCGCGGCGGGCGCCATGTCGCGCATCACCGGCGCCATGGGCCACGGCCTGGCCGCGCTGTCGCTGGACAAGGTGAGGGCCACCCGTGGGCCATGGGTAAACTCGTCGAAAGAACCGCGTAGCTTGTATTTACGTAAAGCGAAGAGATTGAAAGTATTGAATAGCCCCCGAAATACCTAACAAATTTTTCGGTATAAGTACTTTATGGAGTTTTCGAGGTGTCCCAATCTCGTTTGAAGTCCATCTTTCGAACAAAACCATTGTATTCTGTTGTATTAAAGTTGGCTAAAACAGGTCAGGGCGTTAAAAAATGATTGAGACTGTCACTGATACATTGAAAAAAATTAATAAAAAATAAATACAAGCGACTACCGCTTCGCTGTGCCGGATCATGCAATGTAATTGTGGTGAGGAGATCCCATTTGCTTGCGTTCTAATTATTTGTGTTTTTATAAGTCTAGTATATCTAATCAAAAGTGCTATGTCGTTTTTGCTTAGGATTACCAACGCCGCCGGCGGGACAATATCAACAAGCCCCCTGCGAATCTTCAAGAGGGGCTAGCGAGGAGCGGAAAGGGGCTAGTGATGGTAAGCTTGACTATTAATAAAATGTTGTAGTCGGTAAAGTGACTACACGAAACGTATAATAAGTTAAAAGATTACAGTGAGACTCATCCTTACTAATATTATAAGTCAGAAAGTGAGTTTGTTTGTTTGTTTGTTTGTTCCGCTTTCACGCCGTAACTACTGAACCGATTGCTTTGAAATTTTGCAGACGTAAAGATAGTAGTCCGGATTAAATAATAGGCTACTTTTAATCCCGGAAAAATTGATGTTCCCGAGGGAAAACAAAAATATAGTTTGTTTGATAGATCGATATCGATCGATGACCGATTGATAGATGATAGATCGATGACGCTGTGTGTCGTTTGAAACGAGAAGTTTTCTTATAGTTGTGCTTTATACCGCAATTTAATCGAGTTCCACGCGGGCGAAGCCGCGGGCGGAAAGCTAGTAGTGAAATAAAACGGATATCACATCGAGGCGAGTTCGACATGTTTCGTGACTTCGGACCAGTTCAGTAGAATGTGAATGTGCACGGCTGTTTCGTCCTTTTCTATGCAGATCTATGCAGATCTAGGGACTGTCTGTAACACCCATCGTGTGTAAGTGAAGTATCGTTAAGAAGATCATGTCCAGTTACCACTCCGACGATAACCCGCAACTGCGGTCTTTTCAAACCCGGTAGCCTGCGAGACAACTTGGGGTTGATAGTTAGGAGCGCTTGTTTGGTTTGCCTGCATGTGTCAAAGTTTGTCTAATATATTTGGTGTTTTACCTTGGTGTTGTGTCTCAACCTACCTCACAGCCAGATGAAGGGCAGGGGTACAATCGGGTCCGGTACGAATACCATCATCTCCGACTCCTCCCTAGCCAGGCGGTTAACAGCGTCGTTCCCTCGCGATCCGCTGTGGCCCTTTATCCATTGCAGAGTGATGTCGTTGTTTCTGCTCATCTTCGTCAGAGAGCGATGGCTATCGTAGATATGATCCAGCAGGCGATACATCCATACATCCATATATGTATGTTACCAGGGCGTGTTCGACGGTGTGACAGGCGTGTTCACGAAGCCCCTAGAAGGCGCCCGCGAGCAGGGTGTGGAGGGCTTCTTCAAGGGGCTCGGGCGCGGCGCCGTGGGGCTCGTGGCGCGACCCACCGCAGGGGTCGTTGACTTCTATACGAGAGACAGATTGTATTGTTTTACGCACACATTTTTGGAAAATATTTATGTTAGGTTACGTTAGATTATTTTAGGTTAGGTTAGATTAAGTTTTGTTATGTTAGATTAGATTAGGTTAGATTAGATTGAGTACATTTTATTTTGCAAAAATGTGGGCGTAAAATATTTTTTTTTGTCTCTCGTTTAGAATTCTTCGATGGGTAATTTTATAAAAAAAATGTTGCAAACCGAGCAACAAGTGCTTGAGAACTTACGGGATTTTGGTATTTTCCGGTGACACATTGTTTGTATGTTATCCCAGGGTGTGTTCGACGGCGTCACAGGCGTGTTCACGAAGCCCCTAGAGGGCGCGCGCGAGCAGGGTGTGGAGGGCTTCTTCAAGGGGCTCGGGCGCGGCGCCGTGGGGCTCGTGGCGCGCCCCACCGCGGGGGTCGTTGACTTCTATACGAGACACAAGTTTTATTATTTTACGCCCACTTTGTAAAAAATATCATCTTAGGTTCGGCTATGTTAAGTTAGATTAGATAAGATTATGTTAGATTAGATAAGATTATGTTAGATTAGGTTAGATAAGACTTGATTAAATTTTGCGAAAATGTGGGCGTAAAATATTTTTTGTCTCTCGTTTAGTCTCGTTTTGTGTCTCGTTTAGTTCTTTTCCTGTTATTTTTCGGTGACACATGTACGTTCTCTTAGGGTGTCTTCGACGGTGTCACAGGCGTGTTCACGAAGCCCCTAGAGGGCGCGCGCGAGCAGGGCGTGGAGGGCTTCTTCAAGGGGCTCGGCCGCGGCGCCGTGGGGCTCGTGGCGCGCCCCACCGCGGGCGTCGTGGACTTCGCCGCCGGCTCCTTTGACGCTGTCAAGAGGTCTGTCCGTTATACACTAATTTCTTTTATCTAGACGCATTTCAAGATACCTTATTTATTTATCTATACATTGCACAGTACATAACAATTCTAAAATTATGAAAATGCAATGAAATGAAATACATTTATTAGCTTTAGACATGGTGTTACATATGGCGGTATTATTAATATTGAGTTGTACAATCACATGTCTAACTAAATAAGTTGGCATGCAAATGTGTATTTGTTCATTGTTATTTTTACTTATTTTCACCTATTAAATTTTAGCTATTTTTATTTTAAATTTCTAATTTTTTCCTGAGTATTCTTTGATTGAATAAAAATAAATACTTAAATAATCAAATGTATGTAATCCTTCGTCAGAGCTGCGGACTTGTCAGAGGAGGCGACGAAGCGCCGCGCGGCGCGGTTCTTGCCCGCGGAGACCGGCGTGAGGCCGTACTCCCGTCGCCACGCTGAGGGGTACAAAATGCTGTTCGAGCTGGAAAAGGTATGGCAAAACACTTTGACACAGTGCCAATAATGTATAGCTCATATTGTCTCGACATTGAGGCCGTGTGACAGTCGGACAAGAAATTAATCTACCCCTATAAGATTGATGTTCATTTGAACCTCATGAAACGACAAGGTCGATTTCCCCTTGCCATAATATTATGTATGACAGTGACAATAGCTCCTTTATCATCATACATAGGAATCCGCGAGGCAAAACCGTTTGACAAGTAGGGAGTTCCAATATCGATAAACTCAAGTATCGATACTGGTTCTATATACTAGTAATCACTCAAGGCTTTCCTTGTAAAAATAGATGTTTAGTAGTAATAATAAAAAACGAAATAATAACTCATTCAACTGTTCTTCGATTTTAAAAACAATTTTATAATTTTACTCTCTCACCTTTTTTCGACGTCCTTTTTAAACGGTGCACTTCCACTTACGATACATTCTTCACCAGGGCAAATACGTAACGACGGATTCGTACGAAGCCCACGTTTGGGTGATCCCCGGTAAAGAGGTGGTCATGTGCACGGACAAACGGCTGCTCTACCTCGAGAAGAACAACGTCTTCGGCGGCTGGCAGGTACGTGGCCCATAACCTGTTGAATTCTTTAAGTGTTGTCAATTACAATTTATCGGAAATAATTAAAAAATATATATAATTAATAACCTGTTTTTTTACATCGAATTGAAATAAAAATCCAGTTTAAGTTAAGCTCTCGGTAATATATTCTCGGTAGCTATACGTTGTCGGTTTAGGTAGTTAAATCAATGTAAACAATCTTGACGTGTCTTTTTATTTAAACGTACACTTTATAAATCGAAATCTTTACATTTTACAATTTTGGTATGAAAAAATCATTTACTTTCATGATTGAATTGTATAGTGTAACGATTTTCATTTTTAGACTGTGTATTTCAATAAAAAGACATGTCAAGATTGTTTATATTGTTTTAACTACCTAAACCGACAAGGTATAGCTTATTAACCGGGGGTCGCCTTATTGGAAAACTTTTAAAATATTATCCATTTATTTTACATATTATCTGGGGTGGATAGCGATAAACGAAGTATATGCATGCAGTTGCGGGAAACGGCTACTAAACAATAAAAAAAATGCGACGATCACTAAGTGCAGGTCTAACCTATAACAATATTATCCTTATTTCACAAATTATAATTTGAAACTGGATATCAACTATCACTTTGAACAAAGTCATTGTTGTAGTTCATTAATATGGGCCTCATCTAACAAACTTTAAACATCTCAAAGAACTCCCTCAATCTAAACTGTTAAATACTCAGGCTTTATTATATTACAACCGAACTATTAGCGTGCGTTCAAATGCGTCATTTCATTCATCACCCAGAGAAACTGTATAACTGTAAAAATGTTCCATCGCCACCCTATAAACTTACCAAGATAAAAATTTGGCGTCTTCAGTATGTTTACTTTTTCTTGAGATTATTCGAATATTTACTGACCTACAATAAATTCCTGAAGACTACTCGGTGACCCTATTTATGAACCAAACTGTTCGCCACAATTCTTCATACAAGTTCAGACAGGAAGAAAATTGTATTATAATTTGTTTTCTTTCATTGTGTTTACATGCATTATGTATTGCATCAATGTCGCATAACGTACCCAGTGAATTTTTATTATTTGACCTATTTCGAGGGAGGACGTGATAGATAAACTTATTCGCATACTTATTACTATAGCTCTTGACAAGCAGGAAAAACATGGCGTTTTATAGAACTCCTACTTTCCTATTTAATTATAAATGTGAAAGCAAATCTGTTTGTTGGTCAGTCGTACCTTTTTACACTTCAACGGCTAGATCGATTTAGGCGAAATTGTAAAATACAGATGCGCCATTGTATAAAAAGTTGTACATAAAAATCAAGAATAGAATTCGGTTGCAAAATTGGGTACTTTTTTTTTCATTGTATGGCGAGCGCCTATGATTCGGAGTATGAAAAACAATTTTCATTTTCAAATTGAAAAAAAGAAAAAAACAATAGCCTGTAAAGAGGCCCAAATGCGTAAAAGGAAGGTCATTGGCTACTGTTTGTCCCAAAAAGACAGTCTCCGCGAGATGATAAGCGAATTCTATGCAGATCAAATCGCTGGGAAAAGGATTTTTTTATTTTACTACGTTGTCCTTTGAATATCAAGTAATAAATAACTCCGTTCTACTACATATATGCATATCTACATCTACTTACAACATGGTTTTGTCACTATAAAATGCCATTTTACCTAACCTACGCCTATCGAAACCCATTCATGTGAAACTAGGGCGTTTTGCTAGTTGGCAGAATCTAGAGCTTTTATTTGAATCATGGTACTAAAAATAAACATTCGTGCCGAATATAGTGTATTGAAGGAAATATGCCGTGCCTATCTGTGTTGACGCCATTTTTCAATCAGCCCAGTGAGTTGTCGTTAAATAGAAGGGTGTGCGATCGACCGTTCGCGCGCAAAATTGCTCAAAACTACCGATTTAAGCTCGGCGCGAATATACTCATAACTAGGAGTCGTTCCCTTTTCGGGCTATTTCAAGGTCAGTGTCGTAAAATAGTTTACAAAACTGGCTGAAAAGAAGTGAGCCCGTTAAATAGATGATCTCGCGTGTATTTTTGTAATTGCGAATCTATATGATTAGGGACGTTTCGATTCAATTAAACGAAAATAAAATTCAGTCTTGCAATCACTCTTTATTCGCGAATAAATACGTTTTTCGTATGCAATAGCAGATAAGTGTGACTTATTGCAAGATTAAATTATAGTCTCACTTGGTTGAATCGACATTATTAGTTAAAAAGATGCAGTCAAATGATTATTCTAGTCCATATTTACAAAGAAAGCGGTTAAATTGTCGACTTTCTTGTGTTTCAAGGATACTTTCAGTAAAGATATTATTAAAGAAAGGATAGTCTACAATACGTTTAAGCTACTTTTTTTTGTTGTCCCCTACGATATCCACGGGTAAAATGCAAGGATTTAATCCTAAATTCAACAGTGTTTTAGTCAGCTATTTAAAACAATTTATTTTACAGATCGTCTGGACATACCTCTGGACGGAGATCCCAGAAGTACCAACGGCGGTCAGCAAGGGCGTGTACATTCCCACGACGAAGAAAAAAGTGCTCGGAATGTTCCCCAGCTCTGGCTCTGGGAAAGTGATATTCCTCTACGACGAGCAGCAGAAGAAGTATCTACTAGCGCAGTGCGAGCGACTCATGCGGTCGGGTTGACATGAGTCAGTAGAAAGACTGACCCCAGCGGAATGGCTGGGGCAACTCTTTCTACTCATATTTGATTTTCGCACCGCGATGCTTTCGGTCGCCTACCACTTTAACCTGCACCATGTCAGCCAGAAAGGCTTCCGCTAACATCGACTGCCGCGCTTTATAAACTCTTTGTCGTGTAACGGTCTATCGCTAATGCTGTTCGATTGCGGACGTGTGCTTGTGACTTTTATATCTCCTTCGTATCTACGACGTGTAAGTGTAAACGAGAAATGGAATTGATTTCTGAATGAAGTACAAATCCAGCGTTTTGGGACGCGGAGATACTATGAAGAACTCGGAGGAATGAACACGGTTAATATTTTTGAACAAACGTTTTTGCTGTTTTTGGGTCAATCGACTATTTTAGGCTCCTGGTTGCCATGGTAACGTCTTCTGACTCACCGAGTAAAATTCAAATTTTCTATGAAATAGTAAGTTAGAAATTATTGCCGTTACAGACACATTTATTTATGGGGTATCTCTTAAGCACATTACTTACAAGACGTAAAACAACTCTATCACATTTGTGTCCTAACTTAACTTAACCACAAGTTAACATCACTAAAAAGTTGATTGACCCTATTAGCGGGCGGGTTCATTTCTTCGAGACGATGAATCATCTGATTTGCTGCATATCACATACTTAGCTTGAGCTTTTAACTAGATTTGTTTATTTTTAATTTTGGCAATGTTGTTAATATTTTTTTCATGCGCTTGTATACTTACTAACATGTGTCTACTTAAGTTACTGTTTCAGTCAATTATAAAAACACCTTTCTATATATTCCTCAATTATAGCCTGACAACTATCTATTTGGCCCTCGCCATGTTGC